>CAAKMY010036466.1:0-12473 GCA_901111285.1 Corrigiola litoralis
CCCTGAACACAACACTAAATCTTAGTCCTGACTGTCTCCCATATAGTATGGCTGCATACTCTCGCACATTCATGACTAATCCCACACCCAGACCAAAGGCATTTTCAGGTGACATACAGTATCATAGGTGTAATGCCATTTCACCTAGACTCAGCCATAAGTATCCAATTGTGCACGTGTCCAAGACACAGCCAATTTCAGAAGATGCATAAATGAAGATTTCAGTCTCCCTGAACACAACACTAAATCTTAGTCCTGACTGTCTCCCATATAGTATGGCTGCATATCATTCTCTCGCACATTCATGACTAATCCCACACCCAGACCAAAGGCATTTTCAGGTGACATACAGTATCATAGGTGTAATGCCATTTCACCTAGACTCAACCATAAGTATCCAACTTGTGCACGTGTCCAAGACACAGCCAATTTCAGAAGATGCATAAATGAAGATTTCAGTCTCGCTTCCCATGTCTGTTTCTGTGACTTAGGACTCATTTAAAGGCACTCTATTATTTCCTTGTAAACACTGTCTCCAAAGTTACCACGATCAATGTTGGAGTCAGCATGTCATCCAGAGACTAGAAATGGAATGATGAACATATAAACAGTACACAACAGTAGTCTTCACCAAGAAAAATGAACTATATAATTCTAAGGGAAAACGGATTCTGAATTATTGTTAATATCATGGAAGAGCAGTATTGATTTAGATAGCCTTTCTTAAATATAAATTAGATTGATTAATCTAATCTAATTTTATTAAGTTTTAAGCAAATCATGACGTACCAAAGAAGTATTCCTACCATGTCAGTTCACCGGAGTTTTGAGTTCATTATACACAAGGAAATTAGAAGTTTAAGGAAAAGACATACATATTTCAGCATGTATAGAATTATAACAGATCAATATTACGAACTTACTTGTTGTTCATCTGCTCCATAAGAAACTCAAAATATCCTTCCCAAAACCTAAAGTTAAGATACATATTGGAAATAAAATCAGACAATTAACAAGAAATAAAATAAAATAAAAGGCTGTCAGAATTAACTAGTCGCTTGGTTTAAACAACAAAAAAATTTACTCAAGAAATACTCAAATAAATCATGTATGCAATAATGCATAGTTAACAGCAACATGCTAATCAATCATAAAGTAGCAAATAGTGGCAAACAACAGAGAGTGGTAGTACTATCAATGTAACAGAGGATCGAAATGAAATAATAGAATACTCACACATATAAATAGATGTTTCTGTATAATATCTTCCCCCAGAATAAAAAGAGCAAGTTCCCTCTTCAACTTCTATCTTCTTATTTTTGCATTTTTCTATCATGTTATAAAAAGTTTTCCGTTGTGTTCTAGTGTATACCCTCTCTCTCTCTCTCTCTCTCTCTCCCCCCCCCCCCCTTGCTAGGGCCGTGATTAGTTCTGTAAAAGAGCATAGTCATTAAACAGTCATCCAGCGACTCTGATAAAGGTAAGATCTGCTAAGCCTTCTCATTAGTTACAAAGCAACAACGTCATCCAGAATCGAAGGCAGTTTCTCTAAGATTTAGTTAGAAATTTCTTCTTTTTTTCACGATAAATACCACCCTAGAAGAGTCCTGACCGTTATTATAAGCCGAGAAGATGTGTAATTTGGAGACCATCCAAGCATCAACATTTTGACAACAGCAAGACTGCACCAAGTGTTTGTGCTACGAAGAATAAGTCATAAATTGAGCAGGTGTGATGAGGCTCGTGAATATTGCCCACCCAGACTAAAAATTAAGGAGACGTATTCAATAAAGCCTAGCCTCCATGCATATTGGGAATGCACCCCAGTATACTCTACAGCTTTCAGGACTTTCGACATCAGGACATCAAAGAGTATGATGTGCACAAAGAGGGGTATTTAAAAATTATGGAGAATAATGGTCTTGGCTGAGGCGGACATAAATCCTTATTCTTTTCATGGGGTGTTTCCCATGTTAAGACAATGCGACCACCAATCCTGGTGTACGCAGTAATGTGTGTTCAGGAGGAGTCCACCTCAGTGCACTATACAGCACTGCACACAGTGACAGGCAATAGTACAACTGAAGGAAAAATCAAGTCCTCAGAACATGCAGCCATTCACATAGAAAAATACATAAAACCAGGTGCAAAAGCGATATTACGGTTAAACATGCTAAACATGTAACATATATGAAATTGTTGTAGAAGTCTATAGATGAAATTCAATGAGTTTAGATTAATAACTGAAGCTTACCGCAATTCCTCCCAAATGGACAGAGATATAAGATGTCGTTGGACACAATCTGAAACATTATTAGCATCCTTCTTGTATATTTCAGCTGAAACTTCAAGTGCATCCCTAATTGTTGACATGTCGTCACGGGAACCAGCTAAAGTAATTGCAGTCTTCAACTAAATTTGAGCAGGAGAAAGAAAGAAAAAGCCCGTAAGAATGAAATATGCATGACAGAGTGGCAAAAGATCGCAATAAGAAACGTACCCAGGTAACCATATGCAGTAGGAAGAAAGGAAGTAGCTATTTGTCTTTTTACCTTATTATGTTACAGTGCAATACTTATTCTGTATTTCCTAAGCTACTATTTGATAACAAATTCACAATGATAAAGACAGATATTTCATGATTACCACAACTCTTAATTTAACGTGACTAAGAAGCTTGAGAGAACATATTTGTGGATACAGGCCGCAATGGCATATTTAGCAGTTTGATTACAATTACAACTACAACACAGCCCATTAGGATCCCTCTCTAGGAGTTGGACTGACTAATATATTATGAATGAAAAGTGTGCTCCAATACAGATGGCTATTTGTTCAAGAATGCTACGCCTATTTACTAATTTTCCTTTTTTTCTTCTACCCGGAGTGGGGAGGGGGGGGGGGAGGTATAAATGATCAAAGAATTGACTATTGGCACATCAAAGAGAATCAGGGTTCCTCTAATATGCTACTAATGACAGCAAACTCAAGCTCCATCAGGCAGAACATCCTTCAACCCCGTTTTGATGAACACACAGGTAGAGACTTATAATATTCACTATAAAGATCCAGGCAATATAAAGCTACCACAAAATTTTCGGAAATATGCTTAAGGTTCTTTCTAATTGATACCCTGGGGTACTGCCAAATGAGAAACCTCCATAAAGCAATTCCTCCTCTTCCTCCCAATGTATATACAACGATGCTATAAGCATACAAGCCTGGTTGACTAGTGAAATGGATACTGGCTAAATCATCTGGTCTACTGAAAGGAAGCCAAGACACGGTGTATACAAAATGACGCAGTCCATAAACATAGAACCCACATGACGAAGGTGAGGAAATTATACTATACACTAATACACCCATTGCATGATGCATCATACAAATGCTCAAAAAGTAGTGTATAATTGATAAATATGTAAGTAACTAAAAACTAAACTACTTATGAATATGCACATGATGGTGGGTAATGTGTACATTATGATAAGTGAATGAGTTGATTATATTATGTAAGTTGAGGTTGATGTATAAATATTCTATCTTTCATGAAGTAGATATTTGTTTGCCTCTTTTCATTTTGTGGTGCATATGATTTTACACACAAATAATGCATAATATAACAATTGAGATTGGAAAAGGTACCTTTCAATGTAGAATGACTGGAAAAGGAATTCAATTATTAAATTATGCATTATGTGTATATAGCATCATGCACCATACTCACCACCATCAAAAATAAATATTCACTCATACGAACATATATTTTACATATTGATCAACCATAGTGTACATATTCATGAAGAATAATATAATTTACACATTTAAGGACTTATAATACATTCACCAACCACATTCATTCAGTTCATAAATAGAACATTGAAATTTGGATATCTACTATATTTTGATTATATTTAGTGATTTTTGTAGGTACTTATTAGGTCGTATAAGGAAAGTCAAATAAAGGTATATAGGAGTATATTTGGTAGCATTTGAATAGTAGCAGAGTTTTGTGACATTAAGAACTACTTGCCCCTAGTCTTATTAAGCCTCTCTCTTAATTCTTCTATTTCTACCTATCTCTCTAATTTCTCCTCTTTTCTTTCCTCAGTCTCCATCACCTATGCGATAAGTTTTCATTGAAATCACGCTTGTCCAACCCTGCTCTCTTGTCTACATATATGCCTAGACATTTCTCATAAACATGCTTTGGTATCTTTCCTTCTAAAAGGACAAACCCTGACACTAAACACGGATACGACACTGACATGGTGACACTTGTTCTGAAAAAACAAAGGCACAACACATCAGAGGCATGTTGACACTCAAATAATATTTTAACTAATAATAGAAATAAATATTTTTTAAGATGTGTGAATTGATTAAAAAAACATGTATGCATGACTAGTGAAACTAGTAGTGAATTTATAAATTCAAAATGAGCATAGAGTTCCTAATTCCCTAAGAGTGTCCAAAAGTGTCGGTCTCCAATAACGTGTCCAGAGTATATGTGCTTTATAGATCCTTCTTAATGAAGTTCTTTCCTAGAAGGGACCTCCCTCTCTCTCTCTCTCTCCAGATAAATTTGAATAATATGATCCTAAATCATTACCAGTTCTTTTACAGCAATAAACTGTTCTTCAGTCAACTGACAAGTCCATCCCTGCAAATAAATGAATCACGTCAAAAATATGAAGTTTCAGATAATACAAAATTGCATACGCTTGCACTACTACAAATACCGTATGTATATGCTCCCTAATACATTCAACCAACCCACTACCACCAATACCATCCGCGTCAGATTCAATGAGAGCTGCAAAGAAAAAAAATAAAATTCCTTGTTAATATTCAAGTAACAGCCAAATCACCCAAGACCAACAACCTAAATTCATCAAAAAACTAACAAATCAGGTTTAGGAAAAGACAAAAAAGGAAGTTGCCAATAATAGTTCCTTAAGAGTGAGAGGGAGATATGCTGCAGAAGATTACCAATAATAGTTCCATATTCGAATGAGGATAGAGGATCATCAGTTGCCCCAAGTTTTAGAAGACGTAGCCACAATCCCTGCTCAGAAAAGAATTGCATAAACTTCCAGCATTGAAATTGATTAACCAGAAACACTTCAGAAAAAAAATGCAGTGTTGACAAGCATGAATAGGTCTTAATCAACTTAACAAAGCCACAATGAAACAACAATAAGTTAGAAAAACCAAATGACAAAAGCATACTCTAGTGATTGTGAGAAATGAAATATGAGCCCATCTAGCTATAGTCAGATGTGAGTACTTAAGCAAGGCAAGACCTCTGATTTCGTACAATACTAGTTAAAAATCAAACATCTAGTGAAAATTTATATCCACGTACGTGCCTCTACAATGTATACCTCATAGTCTTTGCATGGCAGTGGACAGGAGAAGGGAACTACCACATTGATAGGAAAACATGAGTAACAATAATCTCAAGTTGCTGTAAGCTGGAAGGGTAGAGCTGATGAATCTGACACAAGGAAGATAGAGGAAATGCTGCATGGAATAAGGGTAAACCAAAACTCAAGGGTCATTTGACTCATGTCCATTAATTAATAATACGAGGGCTTGGGCTGAAGTAACGATGGCAAGCTGCTTTGGAATTGTCCAATGCTGTCTATGCTTTGGTTTATTAGGTTTCTATGTAATTCTCATTTATTTTCAGAAATTTGCCACTCTTTATAGTATGTACCAAGGCTGGTAGTGTACTTAGCATATTTATCAGAAAAACCGTCAAATCTAATATACAGGCAGTTATTAAACCTGTTTATCAGATTCTGCTGCTGGATATCTTATCCAGAAATGATGCTGAGGAACAAATTGCCCATTCCTAACCTAACATCGCTACTAATGACCAAATCACTTGTTATGCTTCTCCTAGGCCCTAGCTCTAAATAATACTCCCTCTGATCCACTCAATTCCCCACATCTCTTTACTGACACTATTTGAAACTTAACTTTTATTATCAATACCTCAATAAATATAACTTCAAAAATAATAAAAAATATATCTTCATAAAAGAATTTGTAAATATAAATCTAATAATTATATATTTATAATTTTTGCATATTTAATTTGTGATTTATTTAAAATCAAAATATGACATCGACAAGTGTGAAAAAGCACTTGTGGGGAAATGAGTGGATCAAAGGTAGTACTATTACTAAATACTCCACAGAGGCATGATGGAAATAGCTTAATTCAGAAAGTGTCATCTTTAATGGTGAAGGTATTTAAAGGGACAGATTCCAGTTATGAAGGTAATGACTGTTCTCTAGATGAAGAGTTCTGTTCCAGCAATCATGTCCTGATAGAACCTTACATCATCTTATATTGAAGAAACACAAGCAGAGGATAGCAAGAGTTGAAGTTTTCAATAAAGATGAAGTTGGTATGCTTCTTCTAGGCCCTCTGTTTAGAACTCCACAGTAATGAATAATGAGGCTTTATGGAAATACGCTCTATCCAAATCATGTGCTCTTTGATGATGAAGGAGCTCAAGACACAAATTTCAGTTCCGAAAGTAATGATTGTTCTCGAAACGAATAGTTCTGTTGCAACGATCATGTTCTGTTGATAGAGAAGCATACATCATCTTATATCGAAAAAACACAATAGGAGGATTACAGACTTCAACTTTTCAGTCAAGATGAACTTAACCCTACTCAGGCGATCAGGCCTATTCTTTGACATGAAGTTTAGCTACTTTCATCATTAGTATTCACTAGTTCGGTTCAGTTCACTAGTTCACTTCACTATAAGGTTCAATTCACTTGTTTAACTAAGTTAGCTAGTTCAGTTCAATTCACTAGTTTCGTTTAATTCAGCTCTACTTAGTTCATTCTAGTTCAGTACTTCAGTTCACTTGTTCAACTCATTCAAATTCACTAGTTCAATACAATGCAGCACACTAGTTTGTTGAGTATAATTCACTAGTTTACTTTAGTTGAGTTCACTAATTTTGTTCGTTTAATTCAATTAAGTGGTTTAGTTCACTAGTTCAAACCAGTTCAGTTAAATAAAGTATTTGAGTTCAGCAGTTCAATTAACCTCAATTTAGTTCACTAATTCTGTTCAATTCAGTTCACAAGTTTGGTTCAGTCCAATTAAAGTTCCATTCATTTAAGTTAGAGTTTAAGTATATTTAAGTTCACTTGTTGAATTCAGTTCAAGTCACCAGTTCAATTCAATTCATTTAAGTTAACTAGTTCAACTATCCAGTTTGATTGAGTTCACTAGTTAAGTCAGTTCACTAGTTTTGTATAGTTCATATCACTAGTTTGCTATGTTGAGTTCAAATCACCATTCCGATGCACAACTTCAGTTCAATTTATAATAGTAATAATGTTCAATTCACTTAAGTTTAGTTCATATCACTGGTCAGGTTCAGTTCGCTTGTTTATTTGGGACTGAAACTAAAACTGAAAGGAACTGAAACTGTTAAAAGGAGCTGAAATTCATGTGAAAAAAATTAGTCCTCTAAGTGGGATACGTTGGTGTGGAGAAATCTGTTTTTGTCCAGAAGGAAATAAATTAGAGTGAAATGCTAGAAATTTGAATATAGATGCTGATAGTACGGGCCATGAATTTAAGAGGGTTTCCATAATAGGTTATGCACTTTTGAAAACAAATGTTCTTCAATTGACTGGCCTGAGGGCTTCTATTTCTCTGGATGTATTTTCTCCTCTTTTTCTTGGGGCAGGCAACTATTAGGTAATATAAAATCTAGTCAGTAGCTATGATTTGAATTTTGAGGCGAACTAATTACCAAACTAGGAAAATAGATGTTACAATTACGGCAAATAGCACTTGCAAAGGATAGAAAGAACTGGGCAGGAACAATATATTCTCACCTGCAACTTCACTTTTATGTCCAAAACCATGCGCTCCCGCTCCGCCTGTCAAAAGAGGAAATAACTAAGAGTAATCCTGTAAACTCAACATAAAATGTCCCTTATTAAAGAGTAATACAACGGTACAAGTGGTCCATAGCCCTGGTCCTGTGGCATATTAAGGAACAGAAGGAGAGGGTTTCCTACCATAGAAAACCCACTTGAATCTTTATCCAACATTTTCTAGATTAAAATACCTTCTCTAGTCAGTTTGTTCTGTCCTCGCCTAAAATAACCCGTACTAAGACGATCGGATTGCTCAAAATATATTATGTTCAAGGATCCAGTCAAAATTTAATTATATGAGTTAGGCTAGTAAACTAATGAGAAAAGGACTCACGGCTCTCTCCCTTGGGCTGAGACTTTCAGCTCGATCTACGGTAAGTTTAGCAGGGATATGAACAGCTCCACTAACAGAAGCCAGAATCTGTTTCCTTTTTTCTTCCTGCTCTTCTGTACGGGTATTAGAAGGAAACCCGCCATACGTATATCTGGCACCAGAGACTGTGAACCATGTACAAAAAAAAAACGCCTTAGCTAATAAAATGTATGTCACAAAAACCATCATATCTTATGCTAAATTGAATGTGTTGGTAGAGGAAAATGCAAAAATATGAATTGCCAATAAACTAAAAACTATAGAAAGCTACCTTCTTTTCCATCACCAAGATCTGAGATCGTAATAATTTCTGGCTCTGACACTGGTGCTGGTAAAATTGACGTAGGTTCATGCCCTCTGCCAATAGCATCTTGCAACTTGTCCAGAAGATTGTTGTTATGATCAAAGCCTCTTTCAAGAAAGTCTAAGAAACCTTGAGTGTCCAAAAATTGTGTTATCTGTGACCCAAAGCAGAGTTTCAACATATAGGAGAAAACAGTTTAAGACACTGACAAAACTGATACACATGCCCCATAAAATCACAGGGTTGAAAATAGGAATTTTACTGATAAGATTTGCCTCAAATGCTGATGTTACATGAGACAACTTACAAACAACTAAATATTTGTCTTGTTTTTCTTAAGAACACCTTATGCAAAATGTTTGAGAAAGTTGTCATCATCTATCCTATTTATCATCTAACTAGATGATAATCTAGAAACCTTTGATACAATATAAACAGCACCAATAACCACACCAAGATGGTTCCGGCCCTTGTAGGGTCTTTGGTAGGCTAGATGCACCAACCCTAGTAGCAAAGCTAATATTATCATCGATTCCTTTACTTTTTTCTAAAATAGGAAAAAATAGTGTTAAGCATCAAAAAAAAAAAGGAAAAGAAGAGACGGTCACAAGACCACAAGTCCTCTGAAATTAAGACCTATAGAGGAACCCTTTGTTCAAACCATGTCTCAGCACATTTTTAATTGGTTTTGAAATGCTCCAACTGTCCATTCCAGTTTTTATCCCGGAAAAAATTTGGGAACCTAAAACAGAAATGATCCTCGTTAAAGGGACCAAACTCAGCTAGTTTTATCCACAGCCTAAGCATTAGTCTCCTTGTAGCCGAAAGTATCATAGGACCAAACTATTAATGGGAGTGAGTAAGTCAAAATGCTGCAATAGAAAGCAAGTCAAAATGCTAAGGCAGGTCCACCAAGGGGAAGGCACTGAAAGCAAGACTGAGTCAAGAAAGGGAAAAATGAGCATTATTTGCATCAACTATCTACCACAAAATAAGCAAACTTTGCTTAAATTATGCACATTTAAACACTAGTTAGCACAGAAAAATTAAGAAAAAGCATTTTACCTATAATGTTTCTCCAATGAAAAATTGAGACAGCAGTAGGGGCTGGTGCCAGACTGTTCTATCATGAAACAGATCATCTATAGCTTCATCAAGCCCCGAATGAAAATTTCGACTTAAATAACAACCATGCTTAGACAAAGAAAGCTCTAAAGACAAATAACGTCATGACAAAACCGATACATGTGGAAGCGATTAAAGAGATATGGGCAACTTTTGATTCGATATGATGCGCGATTCAAGAGTTGAACTGGATTTTGAATTTGATACAACATACGATCTCGAATTTGTAATCGATATTACGCACGAGATGAGTGAATTTTCATATCACGCACGGATTTAGGTGGTATTGGAAAACGCACGTTTATAAACTCATAACATTATTAAAATGGGGACATAAGTCCTATATATACTAAATCTACCTTGGAGAATAAGTCAAGAATCCTGATAAAGAAACTTTTTTTAACCAAAACTCTAGAAAATAGGAAAATATCTAATTACAAAAGATGCAACCAGTAGGGAGTCAGTGAAGACTATTACTGTTCACTGAAAAAATTAAGGATTCAAGACCATCACTGTTCACTAAAAATTAAGGCTGTTACGTTGGACACCTTATATCCATGTGGCAGAGAGATGCAACAAAGATTGATGGCTTCTTGTAGACGAACCAGGAGCCCGAGAGTAATGTAAAAGACTGAGAGGCGCCAGAGAAACTACTATCGGAAATGGTTTTGATGCAGGAGCAAGATGAAATATTATTTTAATTACCTTAATTATTACGAGTATTATTATTTCCTTATATCTTACTACTCCCTCAACATTTCATTATACTTCCTACTTGCTTTTTCACACATGCCAATGCACATTTTATATGCTAAATATCTTTAATTACTCCCTCCGTCCCAATATAATAGCCTTATATGCTTTTGGGCTTTTGGCACAAAGATTACAGAGAGAAGAAAACAAAGGGTTAAAAAGGAGATTTCGGTAGGCCCGTCCAAGAACATGGGTGGTTCACATACAAAAGCAAGGGCATTTTAGTGATGAAAATGACCCAAATTTTACCAAATAAGGAAATGGGGATATTCTATTGGGACACCCTTAAAAGGAATATGGGGCTATTCTATTGGGACGGAGGGAGTATATATTAGTAAAAATTTTAAAAAATTGATATTCTTAATCTACTCAACAAGATCCCACATGACTATATTTTAACTTATATGTTGGGAAGTAATCTAACATCAATCTTCAGTTGTGAATAGTGTCCATGTATTCTCTATGAAGAATAAAGAAATGTGGAGGGAGTATTTACTTTCAAATCCAAGCAGAAAGCCAAAGGCAAAAGCTAAGTAATTCTGATTTTGTTATTAACAGAATCAGAATTCATAATTCTATCATATTCAGTGTGATGGCAGAGAAGTTGCTAATGCACATTGCATACATCTACCCATCCTTGAAGTAGAATATCTATGAAGGGACCTGCTTATTTAGTTTGAGGAGAGCCTACATATAAGTAAAAGTGCCAGTTTGGTTTTAATTTAAAACTGGACTTGGACGAATAAAAAAGTACGCAAAGGAAGAGAAAATAAGGAAACAAAAAACCAAAGGAAAGACCACTAAAAGATCGCATTTAAGCTCACCATTGGATCTGGCGGTTGATTACTCAGTCGAGAACGCTTCTTCAAAAATGCTTGGGTGTTAAAGACATTGGTTGCGGTATTTTCCTGCATAAAAAGTTCATGCAAAGGACAATCAGGCCAGAAAAGGATCTCATGAACCATTTACAAGGACAAATTTCAAAACAGCAAAAAACAGTGGAAAAGAAGCAGGGGACATACTATAAAGTTTCGGTAACCAGATAAAATTGATGCAAAAAACTTCAGAAATATCAGCCTGCACAAGAAGGGCATTTGCTTGTGCATGATTAACCATGGAACTATATAAATGCAAATGCAATATCACAAAAGCAACAATGTATTGGATAAAAGCACCTTAAAAGAGGTATACAACTGAGATATTCTGGACAACAATAGCAGTATAACCCCCACTGAAGGGTTTCAGGTTGTAAAAAATCCAATCTAACAGGGATAGCGTTATAAGCTGGCACATTGGTGATCATTCTAAAACATAAAAATAAGACCATATGACCCTGAATAGTAATAAGGCTAACTACATCACTTGTGGTACTAGGTGCTGAACCTTCTGGGTAAGACTTCTGACAAGGTTCATCCAAACTAGAAAAGCAGAGCTGCCAACCAGTGGTCACAAGCAGGGTTTAAAGTGATGGATAGTCAAAGAAGCACAGCGCCAACACGGTAAGGTTTCAGGATGCAATACAAGGAGCTCCTGAAACAGTGAGATGCAAAGTGTCTTCCAGAATAATTACAATATCTGGTCACATATTAGCACAGTATTTGTCGTGCGGCCCATGCAAAAACTCAAACGGTCATACAGAGCTCTTAACATCAATCACCGATAGATAATAGGGCGGCAATCTTCCTGTTTCTTGTTGTTCACAGATGTGGTTAATAGGTTAGCACACCCCAGATCATCAATTACATGCTATTTCACACAGCTAATGGATAGAATTAAATTGAGGGATATTTCCTTTAGCCACCCTAAGCTTTTGACTTTTTCTTAAAATGACCCTGAACTTTGTGACTTTTTTAAATAACCTTGAACTCTGGGTTTTTGGTTTTTAAAGGTCAAAACACCCTCAAACACAAACGGAAGCTAAGAAATCTGTTAAATGGGATGATTAGTGTTTTAGATAGAAACTTAATGAAAAATTAATACCCCCAAACA
>CAAKMY010036467.1:0-10996 GCA_901111285.1 Corrigiola litoralis
GTACCGATTTGCTATGACTTTCGTCATATAAGGTACTTTTTTATAACAAACAACATAAAAGGTACTAAGTTGCAAAAAACGAACATCTAAGGTACTTTTTCGCAATTTTTCCTTACCAAAATTATTGTGTGAGACTAAATTCAATAAAGATTGACCAATCTAATTGACCCTTGAAACAATTTGATTTCTCAAACCCTCTATTGAAACCTCAAACTGCTCAAGCTCCTCTAATCCCAGAGCATCGATAGGCTTATCCCACCAAAACCCACTATTATTATTTCTTCGAAGGGATGACGTTGGGACCTCCTTATATTGTTGCGAGTAATCATCATTATATTAGTTGTTGTTATGTTGGTTTTCGCTGAAGTTCGGAACAGAAGAATTCAGGTAACGTTGAAGGACATGATCTTCACTTGGGTGACCAAAGGCAAACAACTTTTCAGCACCAGAGAATGTGATGGCATCAACCTCAGCATCAAATTCTGAACAAAGTTGAGATGACTTATTAAAAAGCATGTGTTTTCGCTTAGAGAAGGTCACTTGTCTGCTAGACTTCTTCTCTATTCTATTTATTTCAATCTTCTGCTTCCCTTTGTTGTTGCGTTTTCTGGGTTGATCATTATGAATGAATGGAGTTGTTGTTTCAACTTTAGCCATTGATGAGAACAATGGTGACAATCGGTGATCTTGTATTAGTGATTGGTATTCCATTCGAGTGATAATACTTTTACTTGGTTAATTATTTGTGTGCGAAATTATGATGCAATAGAATTGTTAAAAGTGGAATGGTATATGGTTTGTATATATAGCGGAGACTATATCGATCGTCCTATGATATAATCTTCCTAAAATTATGATACAACTTCTGAGTTAATATGCTTCATTTATGGTAATATTTTTGAATGAGAGAGAGTATATAATCTTGGCCATCTTTCTATGATCATATAATCTTTATAATATGCTTCATTTATGGTAATATTTTTGTGAAGAGATAGATGTGTTTTCTAAGGAAACTTTCCCTCAAGGGAGAGCGGAGTGGTTAAGTTAGTAATTCTCTTATGCATAGTTGTCTTCCAGTATTCACCAAAAAACATAAAAAAGTACCTTTAATTATTAACGTTAGGATCTACGCGGTTTGTGATTTTATGAAATTTTGGCATTTAGATTTTATTGCAATAATATTTGGTCTTTGTTAGAATTTTATATCTGATCACTAGCTGTATTCCAGTATGTTTTGATTATGAACGTTATACGCAATTTGTGTTTACATTAATGATAATTTTTGAATTTTGTGTCTAGTAACTTTCATCACTCGTCTAGCTTATGCATGGATATCTATGTTATGCTCACTATCTGATCTTTCCGATTACACCAGATTATTAAAGATGCAATTAGCAAAGGTGTTTGGCTTCCAGTTCGAGCTAGTCGCGATGGCCCTCTTTTGTCTAACTTATTTTTTTGCAGATGACTTAATTTTATTTGCGGAGGCCACGCTTGATCAAGCTGTTGTATTCGTGATTGCTTGGACAGATTTAGCGAGGCATCTGAAGATCGAAAAGGTTAGCTTAGCCAAATCTTGGGTGATATTCTCAGCCAATGTCACAGAAGATTACAAGGAAGCAGTGAGCAATGCGTTGGGCATTGAAGGCACTGAAGATTTGGGAGTGTATCTAGGTATGCCTACCATTAATTGTCTAGTAACAAGGGCAATATGAGCATCTCAAAGATATGTTTAAACCAAGTCATAATATGTCTAATTTGTGGGCAGGAATTGTGACTAATGCTAAGTTGATCTCTAAAGGGGTAGTGCTACAGTAGAAAATGGGCGGCAAACTTTATTCTGGGACCATTCATGGGTCTTGGAAGAGAGGCTAAGCGCGCTACGCTTAGAAGAGGTGCCACTTCAACTTCAAGGAGCTATTGTTGCTGAAATGTGGGAACCAGGAAATGGTTGGAAATGGGATCAATTTGCAAACCTGTTGACAGCACACATCCTCAAGCGTATTTCCAGCATAGAATTATTAGAGGATGACAACTTTACTGACTCCTTCTTCTAAAATGCGTCTTCTTCATGTTTATTCATGACTCGATCAACATTGGATTTGGTTAGAAAGGATATGGATGGTGTTCTCTAGATCATTGGAACATCATGTGGAAGCTGAAAGTGCAACATCGAGTTAAGTTCTTCTTATGGTTAGTCCTTCGTGATCGTGTATTGTGCAATGTTAATAGGCTCAAGAGAAATTTAGCAAATGATCGATGCGTCTTGTCTTCGCTGTGGTGCTGAGGAAGAAATACTTATCCACACCCTTAGAGAGAGTTATCAGCTTAATTGGGTATTGAACTATGGGCTTGATAACAAATTGAGTATTAAAGTCCAAAATGTAACAAATCAGGTACTCCTATAACAGAAAATCTAACGGAAATAATAAAAGGCCCACCAAATCTGCACGTTTTTATTTTATATGTATCAAATACCCGAAAAGACGATCGTACCCTCTAATCAACCCAAATAAACGGCCAAGATGTCAAAACTGTTGGTACCCCTTTACTACCGCCAAGCCCTTTCCTTTTTGTATTCCCATTCTTGTCTTGGTCTCCTCATATCATCTTTTCTAGAAAAAAATACCCTCTTATTTACTCAGGCTCCAGTTCTAGTTGGAGTAAAGAAGAGTAAAAGCTGCCCCAGCCTGTGCTTTTCAGGTAAGATTCTTGTTCTTTTGTTATAAACTTCATTCATTTATTGCTTTTTAACATACAAATAGCATTGTTCACGTGGTATTCATGGTTGTATGCTTTAAAAATATGATTTCTGTTTTTTTCTTTATGTTTGATACATGCATGTAGATTATTTAATGTAGTGGTCCTTAAACATTCCTCTTTGTCATTTATTTATATTTCGTGTGTTTGCCCAAAAATTAGGGTTTCTTTGTTGATTAAAAAATTTAATTAGTGTTTCTTGGTGTAAATAAAATTGGGGCTTTTATGTTTTTGTGTGTCTGTATTAATTTAATTATTAAATTAGGGTTTTAGGTTGAATAAAAATTGGGGATTTCTTAAATTAGGGTTTATGGGGATTAGGGTACTTAAAAATTGGGGATTTCTATAGTTAATTAACTTTAAATAATTGTGGTTCTAATTAATTATGTATTTCCCTTTTTAGATGGCTGACCCATGGATGACCACCCTCAAACAAAAAAGGCCAAGGTTTTTGGACGATGATAAAAGGCCCGAAATTCAGCCCACACAAGTATCAACAACTTTTTTGGTTGAGTCTAATATTTACCTATTGGCCCTTCAAATTTTTCCTAGGCTCAATTGGCATTACAAGAACAAAGTAGCACAAGTATGTAGAGGCTGGTGTTATATGGTTTGGAGCAAGAATGACAAGGGTGATAGGACTGTGGCCTGGAAGATATCAATGGCTCTGCAAAAGACAGAAGTGGATTGGGATGATATCAATATGACCTCGAGCTCCTGTTTAGGGAGCAGGAGCAGTAGGCTTAGTGGCTGAGTTGGGTAGTATATTTATTTTGTGAAGTAGAAGGGGTGTATCAGTAGAATGGGGGGTTTAGTCAAGGAATTTGGTTGTAAAATTGACTTAGCTAATTGGTATACTTTTTTGAATTTAGCTAAGTCACCTTGACTACTGTTTTGTATGTAATTGCAACCCCCCCCCCCCCTTCTCAATGGGCAGAAGCAATTTTTTGCAATGTAATGTTGTGTAATGTAGTGTTATGAAATGAAAGTTTTTATGGAATGAGCAATTTGTGTCAATGTTATTAGTTGTAGATGTCATTGTTTAAATACTTATGTCAATTTTTGCTTTTGTCTATTTTTGTTTTTGTCAATTTGCAGAAATGAAAGAACCACCAACCATTATTGTTCATATTGGGGGGAAATGGGAATGTGTACCAAATCTTACTTATGTAGGTGGTTCAGTTGTTAATTTTACTAACTTGCCTGATAGTATAGATTTTGGTTACATTGACAAGCTCATATCAGACTTAGGCTATACTGATATTTGTAAAGTTCACTACTTAGAGCCTAATAAAAGTATGAGAAATGGCCTAATTTTATGGGGTGGGGAGACCTCAATAGGGGCAGTTTCATGGATTTTGATTGAACATGGGTATGTTCATTTATTTTGTGAGCATGAGTGTCAGCCTATACACTTAACACAACCTAGCTTCATGGACATCTTAATGGGGGTAGATTCTAAGTTGACTAGACCTGCTAATCATGAACCCATCTTATGTGATTTTGAGGAGGAAGAAGCATATGACCCTAAGGGTTGTGATAATGATGATGAGGAGGTTATTGTGGCTAGGGCACAATCGAGGGAGGATAAAAAGAAACAGAAAGCTAGGGAAGTGGAGGACTTGAACCAACTAAGTGAGTGGGTGCCTCAAAGGGGTGAAGGGAGTGACTGTGAGGAGTCTGGTTTTGATTTTGATAGCCCAGTTAGTGATTCTGATAATGAGGTGATTTATATGGATAATAGTCACCTAATACCATTGAGGAAAGGGGCTAATTTGACTTACAGAGTTGGCACTAAACCATCAGAACCCAGATTTTTTGTGGGGCAACAATTTGAAAATTCTACCCAATGTAAGAAAGCTTTAGTTGATTATGCTATAAATTATGGCATTGACTTCAAGTTCACTAGGAACTCTAATGATAGAGTGGGGGCAAAATGTAAGAATGATGGTTGTGCATGAAGTTTTTGGGCATCTTGGATTGAAAAAACTGGTTGTCTTACAGTCAAGACATATACAGGTGACCATGATTGTGGCAGAAGTAAAGAAGTAAGGATAATTAACTTTAAATGGATTCCTCAAAATTATGCATGCAATTTTAAAGTTAACCCCTACTGAAGAGTTGATGAAATTCAAGATACTATGTGGCTTGATTGGGGGTTAAGCTTGGGCAAAATAATGTGTTATAGGGCTAGGAAAAAGGCCCAAAGTTCAGTACTTGGTGAGTATAGTTCTCAATATGGAATCTTGCATATGTATGCTTATGAATTGTTGAGGAGTAATCCTGGAAATACAGTCAAGTTTCAGATGGATGAACAACAATTCAAAAGCATGTACATTTGCTTTGAAGCTTTGAGGAAGGGTTTTCTAGAAGGTTATAAGCCTTTTATTTATGTAGATGGCTGTTTTTTGAAGGGACCATATGGGGGTCAGTTGTTCGCTGCAATTGGCAGAGATGGGAACAACCAAATGTTCCCTATTGCTTGGGCATTAGTTGAGGTAGAAAACACTTAAAGTTGGACTTGGTTTTTGACTTTGTTGGCATCAGACCTGGGTACATTGCAAGGGGCTGGATTTGTTGTGATGTCTGACCAACAAAAGGGCTTGATCAATGCTATAGAATTTGTATTTCCTATGGCTGAAAAAAGGTTTTGTGAAAGACATGTGTATTGTAACCTAAGGGAGGTATTTGGGGGTGGCTTAGAAATAAGGAGACATTTCTGGGCAGTGCCCAAAAGTACTACAATTGGGATGCAGGTTGCCGCTTTGGGTGCAATGGCAGACCACTTCCCTGATGCTGCAGGGGACTTGGCATTGAGGGCAGGGGGGAAATGGTGCAGAGTTAACTATGACACTTTCTCTCATTGTGACAATATTGACAACAATATGAGTGAAGTGTTTAATGCATACATATTAAAGAGTAGACATAAGCCCATTATAACAATGTTTGAAGATATTAGGGAGTACCTGCAAGAGAGAATGCATAAGAAAAGGGACTACTCTAAGAGTTTTAAAGGAGACATTTGTCCTAGAATAACTCAAAAACTTTAAAAGGCGAAGGTTGATGCTAGGGGATGATCTGCCTTTTGGGATGGAAATTTCAGTTTTGGTGTTAGAGATGGAGCAACTTTGACCAAGTATGTTTTCAATTTGCAAGAAAAAACATGTGCATGTAGGGCTTGGCAGTTGAATGGTGTGCCTTGCCACCATATTGTGGCTGCCATTTGGAAAATTGGTGAGGACCCTAAAGCTTATGTCTCTTCTTGGTACACAAAAGATGGGTATTTGAAAGCTTATGCATACATGTTGGAGGGGGTAAATGGAGCAACAGAATGGCCTAATTCACTATGTGACCCTATCCAACCACCTCTTCTAAAAAAAGTTAGCCATAGGCCCAAAACCAAGAGACAAAAGCCAGCCTCTGAACTAGTGACCAACAAAGCCAATCCACACAAGTTGTCTAAGGTTGGAGGAACAACTACTTGTTCTAATTGTGGAGGAAAAGGTCATAATAAGAGAGCTTGTAAGGAAGATGCACCTGATGGTCAAGGAGCTCCAAAGAAGGCCAACTCTGCTCCTAAGGACAACCAAAAGACCAAGGCTGCTCCCAAAGACAACCAAAAGACCACATCTGCTCCTAAGAACAAGAAAAAAGGCAAAGTTGTTCCTCCTAATGGCTGTGGGATATACACATATCCTAATGGACACCAAAGACTAGGAAAGGTAATCCTCACTTCCTTTACTTTCATGACTGTTTAATTATGTTTGTTCAATTATTTATTTTCTAATTTTCTTGGTAATATGCTTGGCAGATGCAGATGCCATCAGTCCCTAAGGTGCCAAGGAAAAAACAAGCAGCCTATTTCACAGATGTTGAGGGCTCTCAAACATTGAATGTAAGTCCTCGCTTCCTCACTTTACTTGAATGTACTTGTATAATGTTTTCTTTGAAATTATGTTTATATTGGACATGTTTCAATACTTATAGTCTATGTCAAGCCAAGAAGGTCCATTGATGTACCAGACCACTACCACTTCAGAAGGTACAGCTCCATCCTTTACAGATTCTATTGGTCAACAATGGATTTCTTCACAAAAGTTGCAGGTTAGTATATATGTATATAATCTTAAATTTCCATGGTCCTTGATTTATTTGATCTTCTATTTTTCATGATGATTTTAATTTCATTGTTGTGTTACTAGGATCATGCTAAAACAAGACTTGTGGATAAGCTAACATTGTCTACCCAATCAAGTCAAACATAAGTTCGTAAACTCTATATTAATACATACATACATGGCTGCTGATGTTATATTGATATTATACTTGGAATTGGCAAAAATGTTTCTATTTTGATTTTTGCGGGGATAAATAACTTAGGTTGCTGATGCCTTGGTAGGACTATGGGTGTGGTGCTGAAGAATTTTTGGAGTCACTACGCCAAAATGTAAAAAAGACAGCGCTGTTATAATAGCGGTCATACCTTTGACCGCTATAGTATATGGTAGTATTTCGATTTTGAGCTTCCCGGGTAAGGTTGTTTACGAAATGACGAAACTCCCGCGTTGAAATGGTAGTAAAGACAGCGGTTGTAGTATTTTATAGCGGACTATCTATATGGGCTGTTAAAAGAGGGCAAATTCATAGCGGTCCACACTAATCCACAACACCGCTTACTTTATCAGCAGCTCTGATATGAGAATTAAAAAAAAAAAGCCCACTACTCTCAACACAAACGCTGCCCTCAACTTTATTCTTTTGGTGCCTTGAAATTGGAAACCCTTCCCCATCTTCATCAGATCTCATCAAACTCTGCTACTCTCCTCTTCGTCCAAGAAAATTTATGGTGGGCATTGGCGTGGAATACGTGAGGTGGGTTTCTTGGATTTCGTGCTCTTAGTGCCGCCACTTCGACAAGGTAGTTCTCTTTTTGCTTTCGATTATCTCTAAATATATGTTAAACACATATAATCTTGATTATTGTTGGAGTGAAAGTGAATAATACACTCAAATCACTATGTGGACTGAATATTATAATAGCCTTTATAGGTTTGGTAGATAGATTTCAGAGAGTCTAAAGGCGGTTAGTATTAAAGTAGTTTGATTTTCTAGTTTTGGGTGTTTTCAAATTCAGTTTTTTGTTTTAGTTAATTTATATGTTGAAGTGAAATTTATGAAGTTTGGAAAGATAGATTGACGAATCTTATGAAGTTTCGAGTGACTGCTTTGTTTTCTTACCAAGTTTCTTGTTGTTTGCAAAGTGATTATGTTGGTTTGTTATAGGCAGGTAAGGAACAGCTAAATAATCCCTTGCCTAATAGCAGTCCTTTATCTTTTACATTTTTTTCGGGGGGGGGGGGGGGGGGGGGGGGGTGGGGGGGGGGGGGGGGGGGGGTGGGTGTTAAAAGAGTGTTGCTGGGTGAATTTACCTTAAATTTGTAAACTAAGGACACAATGATACTCATACTTTAAGATTGTATACGATATGAGATTACATAAAACTCTGTTTGCAGAGAGATTACTCATACTTTGCTGGGTGAATATGGAGCTATGATTATTTCAAACAAAGGGTAGTCAGCTTTCTTTCTTAGCTTCGTAAAATGTTATGAAACAATGTTATATTATCTTATTTTGGTATTTACTTAGCTTCGTACTACTGCTTTTCAGTTCCACCATATCATGAGCATAATTTCGACCAGCAGACATATTTATGTTGTTTAACAAACAATAACGCATTAGTATGTGGACAAATTTTACTATATTGACAGGCCCAAAATTTTTAGATTCTAGCTAATAACCAATTTATCTTGTAATCTGATAAAAATGTATACATTCAGAACTCGCACTATTAGTCACTTTACACGTTGTTGAAGATATCCACTAAATCATTTTATACTCCAGAGGACAAAGCACATAGGAAGCATTCAACCAGGAGCGCAACATTGTAGCATTAGTGTAGCATTATGCTCGCTTTTGTTAGCTGCAGAATCACCTCTTCTTTAAACAACTTATGTCCATCATCCTCACATTTCTGTCGCTCTTTAGAAGCTATTTTTAGGAACTAGTCTCTATTATTATGATTCTCTTTCTATTGATGGTTGGCTATAAAGATATTTTGTTGTGTTGCATTTTAGCTTCAACAAATTTGATTCTTCTCCCCATAAATGTTGTCATTTCGCCATACCTACTAACCGATGCTGCTTCCTTGAAAGCCTATGACTTTTAACTATAAGTAGTCACTTACAGATACATATTAACTGAGCAGAATTTCAAGAGTAATATTCCTTATCCATGTGACTTGTTTTATTTTGTATCTTACAGGTAGAGAAAGTCTTGTTGAATGCCTATGCCAGTACCACATGGTCAGATGATTTACCTTTCTTGCCTGATATCGCCTACCTATGATCGAAGTCAGATTGATCAAAGTGAAAACTCATTTTGGCACAAAATATTCGATAGTTCGTTGGCTGGAACGATGTCTTGTTTTGTTGGTTATTAGATGATGTTTTAGATTTACTTTTTTTTTACATTACAAGGATGCTTGTGGATGCTTGTTGAATATTGGTTACTTTTTTTTTGGTTGGTGTTGGATGTACCAAACTTGTTGAACAATGAATAAAATGTACTTGGAATTTGGTTCATTTATGTGTTTTAATTTGTGGGGAGTAATTTCTTTGTTGGTCGCTTTGGATGTTTCAGTTTGTTCTACTTTTGGCTAATAGTAGCAGATCTTGCATTTAAAAAAAAAAATTAATTGGCCTTCTACATCGGTTAAGAGAAAGGCGTTGTTAAAATAATCACTCTTTAACAGCGGTTCAACTTAAACCGCTGTTAAAAGTTTCTCTCATTTACAGCGGTTGGATGACCGCTATAAAAGGGTAATTGTCAAACAACAGAGCTTAGATCCTTAGCGGTTGCCAACCGCTGTCTTTTGTGCAATTCGACCGCTGTAAATGAGTCAATTTGTTGTAGTGAGTTGATTTTGCAAAGAAAACATCACTAGTGGTGTAGCGCGCGGAGTTGATATTTGGTGCAGCAAAACAGAATACTTATTCTGGAACTCCCTGTGAATGAGATGATGCTGTTATGTAGTATATTTTTGGCGCCTTTTTCATATGACAGTTGTAGATGGACAATTATTTAGTTTAACTGTAAAATGGACATTTGTGGCTCCAGAAGTTCAGTACCTTTTAATCAGATACTTCAGTACCCAAAATGGTGAAGTTCAGTACCTTTAAAGCTTTTTTCGAAAATAGTTGATGGAAGTTAACTGCAATACTCAATTTGTTACTTTTTAAATGTTAGTACCTTATTTGTTATCAACCACAAGCTTCAGTACCCATTGAAGCGCTTAACTCCCCTTAGAGATTGCCCTAAAACTAAATTAGTATGGCTTAGGTTAGAAGGAATCCCTCGTTTTGAAACTTTCTTTGCTCCTCCTCTCCATGCGTGGATTGTTGAGAATGTGACTAGTAATAATGCAGATAATTCAGAGCAATGGTCATCTCGTTTTGCCATCATTGCTTGGTGGATATGGAAGTGGCGAAATTGCATGCGAGGTGTTTGGTAGAAGTTCTGAGTTACCAATTGATGCTGCAATGATTCTTAGGCGCAAATTTGTTGAAAGTGAATAAGCCTTCAAGAAGTACACCCTACTTCAATGTCCTCGTACTTCTACAGAAATCTTCATTCGATGGACTGCTCCACCTTATGGTTCGGTGGCTCTTAATACAGACAGATCTGCTAGAGGCAATCCAGGTCAAGCTGGCGGTGGAGGATGAGTGCGTGATGCTAATGGAGGATTCATTTCTGGTTTTCGCATGTGTTGAAGCTGGGTTATAGGAAGATCATGATCTTGCTTGACAATCTAGCATGCGTGAGTCTGATGAAGGAGGACTCTAGTTATGGAGCAAAAAAACATGTGGTGGATACTTGCCGAAGTCTCATCCACAACAATGATTGACAAGTTGAGGTATCTCACTCTTATCGAGAAGTAAATTCGGCGACGACCTGACTAGAAAATAGAGGAGTAGAACATGAGTGCAAGTTACTTTTCCTTGGTACTCCTCCTCCTTCTCTTGCAATCATCCTCAATGAGGATGTTAGCGAGGTCTTTAGACCTCATATTATAAGTTGTTAGTTTATTTTTTTCTCGGGGCTTTGCCTCTCTATTGTTCCCAAAAAAAAATTATTTGATCTTTCCTATTTGGACCAAAGCTTGCCTTGAGTTATCTAC
>CAAKMY010036473.1:0-23226 GCA_901111285.1 Corrigiola litoralis
TTGTTATTTTTTGCAAACCACAATACCCACTTCAACGCTTAACTCCTTTGAATTGCCATGCACATGAATAAAGTATACGAAACCTTACCTCGTCGTTTTCTGCTTCTAGTCGCTTGCTTATGTTCATCAACGTCCAGGGTGACAAGAGATTCTACATATGATTGTGATGTTGGTTGCGCACCCGTCTCCGAGATGATAGGAAGTTCCACATGATATCTTATCTTACCAGGAGCTAGATCAGCCAAGGAAATGCACATGCCCGGCCCCACCCACCACGGGTTGATAATGTCTGTATTAACATGCAACAAAATTTCATTACGCCTGTTCGACAAGAAAATTAACTGGGGACACCTAAACACCCTGTTATTATAGATGATATTGCTACCCAATCTACACCAAGAGTCTTCCACCCAATAATCCTTCATCATCCACACATCTATCCCATAATAATAGAAATACCGTCTGTCGCATTGAGGCTCATTATACTCAGGATCGCCCTGTTGAGGCTTATGTTCGCTTAAGGCCTTGGCAAAGTCAGGCGCAGCTTTGTGACCGGTTTTGCGTAATACTAAATAGAGAGATCCCTTAATAGCAGCCAATGAAGGATATGAGACGCATTGAAGTGGTAAGGGCATAAGAGGACGAAACATTTCTGTTGAAAGGTCGAAACTAACCACAAAATAAGAGAGTTGCCCGTACAGATCCCATTCCGTCAACCGCTCTATTTCAACAAACCAATGTAGTGCGTTGTTGGACGAGGTACCATTGCGATAGGATTCATCACCACCACCACCTCCCAAACGTGGGTCAGTACGAGATAGATTATAAGACCAGTCTTTCAAACAATGCATGCTCCACCTTTTATTTCTCCAACTATATACTCCAATCTTGGTACTGTTGAGACTTATGTTATTAGACTGAGTAATCTTTACGACCTTGTAGTCATCAACTCCGTCATCGTAACCAAATCCATACCATGATGTACTAAAAACATGCGCCTTCTGTTTATCCTCTAGAAGATCGGGGAGCTTGAGATACGTTCGGGTGGCAGGGTTCAACAGACTGAACCCCCAACCTTGAACATTGCGGAAACAGAAGATGCCATTGCATGCGCCAACAAGTATTGTCTGAAACCCATGCTTGAGCGGCACGCATTCCGGCTTGAGATTTGATGGTTTTTGGGTTTCGCGGATCATAGAGCTTAAGTCAAGCGTGTATAACTTGATATCACCATCGCTTTGTTTTGTTTCATCGTTGACAATGGAGAAGAATAGGCGAAGATTGGCAATGTCAGAGGTAATAGCACGCCTCAAATGTAGTTTGATGAAATCTTGGCTGGTGATGAGATTTTTCCACTCCTTGGAAACGCACTTGTAGCGGAGTAAAGGCTTCACAGGAAGCCGTGACAATATGTCCGCAACTATGCTCATGGGTATATATCTCATGTTGTTGCTCTGGAGAGTGGCTGTGTCAGAGGAAAAAACTAAGGGGAAAAAGACAAAGACAAGGGCTGAGGGTTATATGCGTGCGATAAAGGTTATATGCGAGCGAAATATTTGGTTTCCTGATTCTAATAGGATTCTCTTTCTAAATACTACTGGCTTCCTTATTGTTGAGGACACAGTTATGGTATAAAATGAGTTGCTTTCTTTTCCTATTTTTCGGCCCTATTAAAAGGAAAATATACATACTATATCTTTGAGTATATCTTTGGATTTGATTTTTCCGATTTTTACTCCCGGATATTTTTCTTGACATCTTCCGAGAGAGTACATAAGTTCTGTCCCAGAATCATACTATAGTTTTTTTTTTGGTGTAAAAGAGGGGCAAAGCCCCAAAAATTAAGTACAAACTAAACGAGGACGAGAGACTCCACTAATATCCTTATTGAGGAGTTTAGCGAGCTCGGGGGGGGGGGGGGTAGTGACTAGAGAAAAACTTCGATCTTGATTCACTCCTCGATTTGCTAACCAATCCGCCTCCATATTTGCTTCACGATACACATGATGTACCTCGACTTGCCAATCATACTATAGTGGTAACTAGTGTTTGTGCATATATATATAAGTTCTGCTGGCAATATCAAAGGATGTGTTGGAGTATATAGTACTCTAGGAGATGAAGAAAGAATAAAGGATGTTATTGGAATCGTACCTTTTAAATTGTGACTTATAAATTGTTTAAAATGGACAGTCAAGATTACAAGAATCAACGGCCAATATCTATTCATTGCGGTAGTTTGCAGTGATTGCACTCTAAAATTTTTGATGCTTAACTCGTTTTCACGGTGAAGTAATCTTATCAGAGTGAAAGTGTATATGAACAGGAAATCATTTCAAATTCAATTCTATTAAACTACCTAAATTTCCCCCACCCCTTCTACTAGATATATAGTGTCCCTTCCACAACCTCGTATCTCCCTCAACGCACGTGAATTTCCAAAGCTAATATTTTTGTTCATGTGCTTTAATTTGGTCGCTCACAATGTTTGTTTGTCCCTTTATTTATCTTTTCTCTTGGGTTAATGAACGATTTTCTTATTTCAGTATCATGATCACTAAGAACAATATAAAACATGCATTTTTTCGGAGTATAGAAAGCGCCAAATAGGATGTAATTTTATTATGAGAGCTTTGATCTTCCAAAATACATCTCCAAAATGTTATCTTATTGAAAAAGATTATCAAACTAGAGAAAAGGACAATAAACAATCCTATAGACACTAAACTCATGTACACTAATACTCCACCAATGTTTTGTATAAATAGGAGCATAACATACATCACTAACGTTGAATATCCATTGTAGGTAGGCTTCTTAGTTTTTCCCCCATTTTCTTTGTTACATTTATATTTAATGTTCACGAAAATGTTGTTTGTTATGCTATTGAAATGTTCTACTGATTTTCTTGATCACATTAGTTGCTATGAACGCTAGACTTTAATTGATTACTGTTTGGGTAGCTATTTGTATCATGTGATGGTATGACTATATTAATATTTTCAGTCTCTAGGTAAATGAGTCCTTGCAATTGGAGTTTGGAATTTTGAAGGTGGCAGTGCTATTCCATGGCAAAAGTTAAGTTTGGTGACCTGATTGAGGATGTAGCGTATAAAACATCGAAGGACCAAGGTTACGGATTATAACGTTTCTCTGTCTGTATTTCATACCCGGCCAAAACTTTGGGCTTGCTGACCAATGACAAATTGAGGATGTAGCGGGGAGTTCATTTGTTGAAACAAAGCCAAGCTACAGATGAATGAACGAATGAATAATCTGAACCTAATTTGCATTACTGATGATTTGATGTATATACAGCAATGGTATAATCAACATACTGCATCCGCTTCACACAGTTCTCAAATAATTTTCGAACAGAACAAATCGATGTGGTGTAGCAGATACCTACGTAGTTTCTCTAATCCGTGTGTGCTGTCCAAGTTCTAGCAGTGTCTGCTCTGTATCCCTTCAAAATTGAGGGCATCGGGAATCTTATCACCGTAGGTAATTTGATCCAAACTCCAGGGAAGCCATCTCAGGCATGAGGATCGTTACCCAATTGAGGTTAAATTCTTATAAAGTATCAGATGGAATCCCTAAGATTATAGCGAATTAACTCTGACAATATGTCAGCCCATGTGTCAGGAACACCAGGCAAGCACCAATGCATGCAATCTTGGCCCCAGACAGCAACTGCATCCTTCTTTCCAAGCCAAATGGCTGGGTGAGCATCTGCTCTGTACTCGCTCAGATGGGTCAGGTCAAGCGTTTGAATGGAACTTCCTCGCAATGCGCCTCCAATTATTTGATTAAGCTGCCTGGCTTCTTTGTTGACTCCATTATTGCTGGGATCAAACCACAAGTCAAGCTATATGGGCGTCAATGCTTGTAAATTAAAGGCAAAGTACAAAAGAGTAGAAGAACAGACGAGATATAGAGCTTAAGCATCTTCTTAAGTTCACTGAAATACACTAAAAGAATAGGATTTATATTTCCCGGAACTTTTAACAATAACGTGGTCTAAAAAACAGTGTGTACATGTTTTGCTCAGTACACCACTCCCATTAAGATCCAAACTTTGCTGATGCTGAAAATCGTAAAATACTAGAGCTCTCCACTAACAGATGTCTCACCTTTTGCTTTAAGTACTTCCTCTTTAGTTGCACCCTGATGAGGACCTCAAATTCCCCTGGGAGGGAACATTTGATTCACCTCATACAATCCTACATCCAAGACTTCTTAATTTCAAACACTTCAAAGGTAGAAAACTAATCAAGATAACAAGCATTTTGCTTGTCTTGGAGGTCCAAGATTAAAGGAAGGTCAAGCACTTGCATGGTCAACTCCAATAATTTCACAGAAAAAAACATGAACTAATGAAATAAGATTTCAGTTTGAGGTCAACGTATAGTTTTTTACTGTCCACAAGTTAAGTCTCACTGAAAGTAGGCTGGCGCCCATTTGTGACCTATCCCCAGATCAAGTCCTACCAAGATGAGCCCAACATGTATTCAATCATTCAACAAATAAAAAGAAAAAAAACGAGCATAAGAGCCTGTAACAATCCATACCTGAGGTTCTGCAAGAGGTTTATCGAGCAAACAGCTTCCATTTTGATTCCACTCTCCACCAAAAAAGTGTCTTGGTGACTGCAAGCGCCAAAACTTCAGTGTGCTACTGGGAACTTCTTTCTCTATGTATGAGATCATATTTTCCAAGACAACTTTAAGTCCATCCGAAAAATCAAGGGCAGGAACAATAGGTTTTCCTCTTTGGTAGAAAACAAGAGGCGTCTCTTTTGGAAATTTATGGGGGCCCCACCTAATCAGGATAAAGTTATGTTTTAGTAATAAAACCAAGTTTTTTAGAGTGCACAACTACGATGGAGATATTGAAAGAAAACCCTCAATAAGGGAAAAAAATTGACCATGAAAGTGCATTAAAATCCTCTCAAAGGCTGTAGTTAGAATTGAGGACAGTAAGAGTATTGACTATCCACGTGTGAAATAGTTCTCTATTTAGACTTTTGGAATGTGGAGCGCACAGTATAGATTAATTTGTTTAGTACAACACCTAAATCTCAGGAAGTGCTAGATGATTTAGAAAACATAGCATTACCAATGGCCAGTATTAAAGACAAGTACGTCATAGAACTTGGTAATATATGCCCAGTCATCTGCAGGAATATCAACATCTACTCTGTACATGCCCCGCAAACCATCTTCATTAGACTGCTTCTCCTGCCACCTATATCCAGTTCATCATACCAAATCAAATTAAAATTTTCCAGAAGAGGGGGGGGGGGGGGGTTTACATACTCAATAAATAAACAAAAAAAAGCAATCTAAGCATCACTAACCAACAATTAAACAAGCAAAAGTTTCCATAAGCAAAGCAGCCTTACAAAAAGAATACACAGAAATTCAAATGTCAACAATCTCTGCAGTATTCTATATCACATCAAGATTTTTCCCACAAACACCCCCAGCGCCCTAGACTGCTAGTTGACTGCTGTAGGTAACTCTTTTCAATCATTCTTAGGATGGTAGGGACTAAGGAGAGGTCTTCCATAAAAGCAGGTGTGTAAAAAGGTTCTCCATGCCGTACTCAGATTCTACAAATTCCATCTGCTAAATTCTCTTATATGAACCTGAATTAAACTACTTCTGCCCACTATAAAAAGCTGACTCCATACTGGATACAAACAATACTATTTTGTCCAAACAAGAACAAATACATTACTCTGAGCATGTGTACTTGCAGAAAACGGAGAAGGACTCAGGAGGTGGAGGAGAAAGATATATCGAGTGCATGCCCAAAATCGAATCTGTACACGGAACAAGAGGCATTTCTATAATGTCGTCATCCCACTCACCAAAAGGGAAAATGAGCCTCATCTCCTCCGAGTAAATATAATGGAAATTATTCAGACGTTATCAATAAGACCACAGAATCCGGAAGCAATTTCAGTTTATTATTATCAGAAAAATGTTGTGACATGAGAATGCAATATAGCAATTTCAGCTTATTGTTATCAGAAAAATGTCAATGAGAAAGTGCACGTTATAATCATGAAATTAGAAAGGACAAGAACACAAATAACAAGTATGTCCTATTATTCATCAGTAATGAGCCTTTAGAAAAAGAGGAAATAAAAGCTATAAGAAAATCGTGCCATGCACTTGCACACGCTTGAATAGGGCCAATAATTAGCTATTGTTAACAAAGTTCTCACTTGTCAGGTTGTTTCCAATGCAATCTAATAGTTCAGCAACCTAAAGTTAGAGAAAGGGAACGGGGCACAAGCAGCAATCACGGAAAAGCTAGTTTTCGTTAGATTGGGGCAAACTTCTGAGTTCTGGTCCTAAAGTAGGTTAGCTAGCAGCAGTTCAAGCAACCCCAGTACCCTGATCCAAATCCTAAAAGAACCAAAAATTTGGATTGTAGCATATTTTAAGTCGGTTAGCACATCTAGTCTAGTGCATGAAAGACTTTCTTATCAAGGATATGGAAAGAGATATAGATGGATGGACTATGAGAGACGACATGCATAGTGAGCTTAAGTGAGGCAATATAAGCCTAACCCGACAAGCAATTGAATTTACTTTTTTATTTCCTCAAACTTTTGAACAAAGAAAACAGAAATCAATGCATAGCTATTGCCACCAATCACCAAAGAGCAATGTTCTACAACATTGGCAGCACTTGAGAGGTCCATATCTATACATATGTACACCTAACTAGCTTTGGGTAGTCTCTAGCAGAGAGGCTCTTACCGAGAGATCAATGCATCACATCATCATCAACAATAAAAATCTGAAAGGAACAAAAACCCTCACCTTAGCCAGCCCGAAATTCAGAATTTACTGATTTCTTTGTTCATGAGAAATCCAGAACTATGTAGAAAAACAGAGACACAACTGAAATAGAAAAGCGATCAGCTCTCCTTGTGCCTTTTTGGTGTGACCTTAACTGAAACTAGAAACCAACAAATCTGATTTCTACCCGCCACAAATGAAAGAAGGCAATTATGCAGTCCCAACTAATCACGTAAACCTTTTCTCGGGCATTTTGAGATTATAGTATGATAAAGCTGTAGTAATAAGTAATTTCTATACAGGACCTAATCCCACCTCCCGCTCAACTACCTCAAAAGCAATATAATTCTTGGTTTTCGCAGTTCTTTCAAACAACCCCCCCCCCCCCTTTCTCCCCCCTACACACACACACACACACACAATCCTTGACAAGGTTCTCTAGGGCCATCCTAATTCCCTGTAAGGACATTAACCACAAACACGCCATCCATAATCGAAAGCTTGATCAAACGGACACAATTGACACTTTTAAGCAATATTGACCTTCTAACTGAATCCTATCATCCCCAAAGTACCTAATTTCAGAGCTTCATAACCCAACGCATCATTGGCATGTTTAAAGATGACACATTTACTGCTACCATTCTATTATTATGTCATTTGAACACAATTCCACCAGCAAACAAACGAGATTCTAAATGTTTGCCACTAACTATCTCTGACAATCTAAGCCAAGAATCCTAACAAAATGAGGGTAAATATCTTCAACAAAATGATCAACTAGCTCCCATTTCACCAATAATAAGCAAGGTTCATACTTTCTCCTAAATTTTACGCAACATAACACATATACTTCCCAAAATCAACTTGCTACTTGAAAAATATATATACTTTCATCACATCATACTGAAACACTCAACAACACACCAAAAATCACGCTAGCACTAAAGAGAAAACCACACTACAAAGGTTGTACATCTAATTCTCATTAATACTATGATTCTTATCTATGTTATACATGTGATCCGTTGATAGATTAGTCACACATAATAAAGAACACAAATTCTTTTAAAAAAAAAAGTCATAAAAGTAGACGAGCTCCCAGCAAGCTAAATCAACCCAAGCTTCCTACACGCCCAAGTCAAATCACACAACAACTCCAACTACTTTAATAATAAAAAAAGACGATCTTTCCCACGACTTTCCAAGAAAAGAACCACTCACTTATATTTGGCCAGCAAAACAGCCCGATGATACGCAACAGTAACATTAAACTTAGGAAAATAACCACCTCTCCAAGCACCCTTCTTCTTCCACTTCCTCGCCCCATGATCAGCACTCCTCAACACACACAAAAACGCCACTACAAAATTCTCATTAAGCGAATCCCCGACAAACCCAACATTCTTATTCCTCATCAATCCCAAAAACTCATTAGGGTCCATCTTTGCCAAGCTGCAGTTATTCTCAGGGACCCACCTCCACGAGTTGATCACACCCATGTTGTCCCTCTTGTTTTTAAGGCAGTTCCAGGCGGCACGGTGGAACGGGCATGTTTCGTCGTAAACGGGCCGTAAAGAGGGGGAGTAAGACCAGTGCCCTTTGAAGAGGTTGCAATGTGGAGTGTGGATAATGGGGTTGTTGTTGGGTTTAGTGAGGAGAGTTGAGTAGAAAAAGGTGAGGAAGAGTGTTGAAAAGACGAGTAAAGTGAATAGTGTTGTTGAGGATTTTAGTGCTGCCATTGTTGTTGGTGCTGGAGTTCATTAGAGAAATGTGATCAAGTTATGGAAGTTGTTCATGAGTGGGAGCTTAAGCATTGCAATTAATTGATGTGCGTGGTTCGCATGCTATGTTATGACTGTATAAATTTGAAAATTTGTTTATCAGTGGGAGCTTAAGTATTGCGGCTAATTGATGTGCGTGGTTTGCATGTTATGCTATGACGATATAGATTTGGGTTGAGTTGTTCATGAGTGGGAGCTTAAGCATTGCCGCTAATTGATGTGCGTGGTTTGCATGCTATGTTATGACGGTATAGATTCGAAAATTTGCTCAAAATGCTATCAAATTAATTAGTGGGTACGGGTGCTCAAAAAAGAGAATACTAAGATTAGATTAAGTTAAATATTTTTAAGAAATTGCATTTTTGTTAGATATAATCTACAAAGAAAAGTATAATGATAATAAATGGTATCACGTTTTGCCCCACTATTTGGTCGATTTGTCATCAGATTTAGTTTGATTGTAGGATCGCTAAGGCGGGATCATTAGAACGTTAAATTTTAACACTATTTCAGTGTTAGGCTCGAATTTGAGATTTATAATTAGGCTAGAACAATGTCATATCATTTGATATTTTATTGGGTAACGTTGGAATAACTAATGTTGTAGAAGGGGGTGACCGGAGGGAAAAGGAAGGGATATGAGGTTTCAAACCTGGGACAATATCACACCATGTGATGACTCATGAGTCATGAGTTGACATAAAACGGGTTTGAGGAAGTAATTTCTCATTAATTAGTCTGTCGAAAGTACGGCTAGATCAATAAATTTAGACCACGGCATAGGAAGTGCTGACAACCAATATGCTTCATAACTTTTGACACACATTTGTATAAGCCAAATCCACCCACACTATAGAAGTGGAGTTAATATTCCTTTCCAAGTAAATACTCCGTATCTATTTAGTACCAGCACCAAGTTAACAGTAGTATAGATTTCATTACAGATCATAGAAGTGCCTTAATGTCCTTCTATATCAAACATTAATGCGAGTTGAATGATATCATTCTAAACAAGATTTCGTCGTCATCAATAGGCAATCCCCAACTATCCAGTAAATATCATTGTTCTTCAAAGGAGCAATCCAGACGGCGCTGAACACCCCCAACCCCCCACCCCCTGCTTTCTTCTCCGCAACTCAATATCTTCCTAATCCCACACTGCTACTCACAGGTTAACATAAATGCTCTCCTACAAACTCCATTTTTCAACATGAAACAATATTCGAATTGCTTCTCTTCTATGGGTGAGAACAGAATGTATAGTTCTTGCTTAAGAATTGTTGCTTTCCTTTCCATCAGCTACATCACTAGGAGCATCTGGCCCATTAGGTATCTTTCCAGGATAATTGGTGATTGGTGCGTCATCCCCTGTCATACTGAAAACCGAGCAATCATTATCAAATGAAGTTCGGTTGGCAAATGTATCCAAATTGCTGCAAGATAGTAGTTAAAGAAGAACTCACTTCCTATCGACGATGACCATAGAGCGAAGCTCACAATTTGCAAAGCTGCAATGCATGACAAGGTTATCATCTCATGTAGGTAAATTATCACAGTTTTTCTCGACAGACACAGACAGAGAGAGTAAAAAAGTAGAAAAGTAGCAATTCTAAAGCTTGCAAACATGTCTGTAGATATTAAATCTGAAACACATCATCGTATAAGAACTAAATGCTTGAACCAAAAAATAATGATTCACTAAAATGATGTAACATAAAGAACAGATGACAACTCACCGTTTACATATATCATCCTTCATCAGAGGGTGACAGTCATTTCCAAATTGACTCAGAGTGTGCATTAGAAAACCACTGTGAGTCACAATAGCTATTTCCTTCTCCTTCCTTGTCCACAACCTGTGTAGTGCAGTCAGTATGAACCACTTCATTATTATCAAGCAAACTGAATATTTATTTAAACAAAGTGGTTGTTGCCAAGATTAGCAAATTAAATTTATTATAATAGGGAAATCTAAACCGTCATTGAGTTGCATACATTATGTACAGTGCTAATTATGACATGGGTCATGGGTGTGTAAGAGAGCAGTACAAAAACTGATGACCGTATTCGTTAGGCTGTGTTCCTTCGCTGTTGAACAATGGAATTCACTTGGAAGGTGAAGCAACAGTGGTAAGACAAGGTCGGGTATGGAGGCAGAGAAGAGGTAGAAAACGTGCTTTAGGAATAGACACATAAGGGGAGGAAGGTGATGTGGGTAAGATTGATTTAATCTGTAAATCTATACCAAGTACGAACTATCACAGCCAAACAAAAGTAAGGGGCGGGGGTAAAATTTTCTTTTATCTAGTAATTATCTTCTTAACTTTTCAATATTACTAGTCTTGCTCATTATTTTAACTCCCATTATTTTTAAACCATATGGAGGCTTAAAGGCCAGTAGAAGTAATATCTCGGGCGAGCTGGATTCAAAGACCAAATGTACCCAGTACCTCAATCTTAACCATTAGACCAAGAGCTAACTATTTAACTCCCATTACTTTAGGAAGTTGGCATTTGGTGGCCACCACATAAAGGTGGCTACAGGTCACTAAAGATGCATCGAACTAATATCAAAGATATACTGTAAACAGAATGAACAACAACAATCCAACAAAAGTGCATCCAGTTCAATTTGACTGATACTTTGTCACGAGTCACTACATGCAAAATTGATAAACACTACTATGTTGTCTATTTTAAAGACACCAATCTTTCACACATTTTTTCCTTCCAAGTGTTCTAAAAACTCTAGGATCCATAAGATGGCATATACTGAAGAAATCAAGGGGAGACAATTGTTTGTGTGATCAAAAGATGACAAGACACATACAAAGAATACAGAAGATGTCACAGAATCCATCTTTATAACACTTTTACCCTAACTGCATTATGTTTTCAGACTTGTGAGGGGATACAGCAATATAGGCATGCAAGACAAGGTAGTCTATCATTTTATCGCTAGAAGCCATGTCGGAGATGTTCCCTTATCCGAATTAGTAGTATGATAACACAGAAAGATACATGTACAAACCAATTCATGAACTTCATTCCTCTAGCTGCAACTTCAGCCTTGGTCTCGCGAACATCAGCCTTCCATAATGTATCTTCATCACTTTCTATCTACATGTGTGCAATTGAAGTCAAGATCCATCACGGTCAAGTACACATCTAAAAATTGGGATCTCACAAGGTATTTACCTGTGAAAAATCAACTCCAGGGAAAAGAAAATGGTAATCATGGATGTGTCTCCTCCTATCACAAGGATGAACTCCCTGAAATCAGGATGATAAGAAAGAATGAGTACTAGACCTTTCCAATTCTGAAGAGAATGAGCATCTACCATAGAAGATACCAAACGCTGAATATAAAGGAAAACCATAGCTACCATTTATCTGGGTAAACATGAAACATAGTCAGTCTGGGTTGTTTAAACTCAGCCATGAAGAATCAGAGAAGTTCTCCAGGTAGCGGACTAGACTTCAGTTTTTGTGCACCAAATTGACATGTCACAAGTCTGTAGACCCGTCATGCAAAAACCCGACACCTTTCGAGTTGCTAAATGTTACTTGAACTCGATTAATCTAAGTTTTCTCTAACATGTGGGATTATCTTGACAACAAGATATAAGGTTCTCAACATTTCTGAGCGAGTATCATCTTAATCTGGTGGAGAGTGCTCACGTGGTCGTCTGATCTGCTAAGGTTTCTCAACTTGGAATTCCCCCCCCCCCCCTATTTCCTTCCTATCAGGGCATAAATAATTAAGAAAAAGGAATATAAGGCCATTGACAGCACTTCTACTTAGATAAAAAAAAAAAAGCCATTGACAGCACTTCTTAGAATACCAAATGAAATTCTTCCCTGCAGTTCGAGGAACACAAGGTCTCCATGTGTGGTTACATATTCAAGCCAGACAGAAATCTAGATTCAGTCATAGATAAATAGCTCTTCGCATGACAACAGCTAAGGAACATACCAAATGCTCACGACAAAGCTCAACTGCCATAACAGGTGGGCAGTTTAGACTTGAAATGGCAGAACGGTCACTGTTTCCTGCATTTGCCACCATGAGAGGTAGCACATCCATCCTATCAGTATAACCCTCACCACCGAAAACACCAGCTGCTGTCTGCATAGTCCTGCATAGCATAAGAACCAGATTCTCATGCAAGCCAGACATCTGGCACAGTTGAGTGAATATTGACCCTATCCAGTAAGTTCTGAAAGTCTTTGTTTCCCCTAGTTTGATTACAAGTCATGGTTGCGTGTTTGCACTGATACCCAATTAGTAACTAAACAGCTGTATAGTTCTGTCTGCAAGAAAGGCTATAAGTACACTATACCAATTTTAGATTCTCTTTGTTTTTCTTTTTTTTGACCCCTACCACTTTCTTGTCTCTCAATCCCTTGCATCAATGCTGCTGCAAGCTTAGAGGGTGGGAAAGAAATGTAACCAGTTTATACTTCATAAATACGAAGTACTAAAGTCAATAAAAAGTAATAATGCCAAAGCTTAAAATCAGAGACCCATGCATTTTTCATGCTTAAGAACAGAAAAACTAAAAAGGAAAAAAGATTATATTAGTAGTTAGTACCTTAACAAGGGGGATGTGATGACTAACTCAACCCTGTTCTGCAAGCCACAAGCATGAACATGCTTGCGTAAATTATCAACCTGTAACAAAAGTGAGAGTTCAATTCATTTAAGAGTTCACAAAGCTGCAACATTTGAGTGCAAGTAACAAAAGAATCATAAATATAAAGGCATACATGATAGCTTCCTTACCTGCTGCCAACCTAATGGAGTCAGGGGGGCATCAAAATATTCAGGTTTCATATAAGCTTTGTAGTTCTTATCACCTTCTATATTGTGAAGTCCTTGTGCATGCCTCACCTAATTCATTAATTTAAAAGCACAAATTATAAGCAAGGAAACATACTTCACTACAGAAAGCAAAAACTTTGCATTCTCAAACTCTGAGATATGATGTGCAAATACGAGAGGATGCAACACCAACCAGGTGAATAGTTTTGCACCGGTGCAATGGATATAGACATGGGCTGCTCACGTTGTCCATGTCTGTGATCATAGATTGAAAAATGTTAAATGAAAGGGGGAGACTATAAGCATCAGCACATAACTGACAGGTACCAAGCCAAAAATAAGAAAAGAAACAGATAATTTGAATGTTCATGACGCCTTCCCATTAGCCCTCATAAGTCATAACCATTTATCAGAGCAGCTATTTCAAGCTCTACAAGCCAATTATCTCTCTTTTCCTAAGGTTTCCAAGTTTTGGACACTGACCTGATTTTCAATTAAATTTCCCCAATTGACATCTCCACACGCACCCATAAGAAAGGTACATCAGGACATTCAGAAATATACTGCATACAAGAGTTTAACCTATGGACGCCCCATTTCCAACCCAAATTTCCAATCAGAAAAATAGTGATAAAGGTGGATACATGTATGGCATAACAAACTATGTAGTTTAGACTTTAAAAGAAACAAGCTTTTGGTCGCAAAGATAAAGCCGCATGTAAATAATGTACTTAAGTAGAAGCCTTTTAATTGGAGATTTCAGTTAATTGTTTGTAAGTATGTGAAGAAAATACGCCAAAAGGATCTCTCACTCCGTAATGAAACAAAATTGGACAAAGATTAAAGATTTGTAATCCTATGATATAATCAACCTTCCAAGCGTTTCGAATTTAAATGAAACATTCTTACTCAAAATTCGCAGGAAAATTATTTTATGATAATACAAGTATCATCTTTAAGCTCCAAATACAGGACAGAGTGACACCAAAATGCAGAGACCCAAAACCCTGCATAAGTCAATTCACTGGAGACTCGTGATCACTCATTTCCTTCAAAGCAATGATCTCATACCCACGCATACAATAATCTTAACACACGAAAAGAAATATACATATTACTTCAGAGAACCACCAGGGATTCTAATTCTGTCAAGGCAACAAAGAATGGCTAGCTTCAGCAACAATTTAGCTTCCAGTTCCACATGATTCCTAATTCCTCTATTTTCTTGGGCCTAGAGTTGCAAACACCCAGTTATGATACAATGTTACCCCTTTTGTTTTACAAGCAAGATTCGTAACCACTAATCCTAACATTGCCAATTGTATACATAAACCAAGAAGTCACTGTTTGCACTCCCATAAAGTCAACTTTAGAGTGCCAATAGCTACTCTCATTCACATTCTATGTTCCCAATCAAAACTCAAGCACATGAACTTCAGCATGTACCATATGCTCTATGCTCCTTGTTCTTATATTACCCAGTAATCTCTTATAAATTGTTTGTCTTCTGACTTAAAACAAACAGAGATAAGAAAGACATCAGCATTTCCGTTGTTCGGTTCAAAAACAAGGATTATGAAAACAGCCCTTCCCTTATTTCAGTTAGCCACTGTAAGATACTCAAATAAGAATTTCACATCTTTCATTTCATTTTATTTCCTCGCCATAATCGTAAAATTGTACTAGCCTTCCGCTTCCTATGGACCAGACAAACATTTTTCTACACCTTACACAAAAAACCTGACATTTTTCTACACCTTACACGAAAAATCTAACTTTTTTCTACACTTTACACGAAAACCGGACATTTTTCTACACCTTACGTGAAAAACCTAAACATTTTTTTTTACACTTTTCATGAAAAAACTGACACTTTTCTACACCTTACACGAAAAACCTGACTTTTTTCTACCCCTTACACGAAAAACCTGACATTTTTCTACACCTAACACGAAAAACCTGACAGTTTAGCCTTTCATAGTTTCACTTCACTTCTCTTCCATCCAAGTTCCTAACAAGTCCACTTGAATTTCCCAGCTAATTTAATACACTTAAGGGATCTCTCACTCTGAAAGGAGACAAAATTGGACAAAGATTCAAGATTTGTAATCCTATGATTTTAATCAACCTTCCAAGCATTTCAAATAAAATATTCTTGCTTGAAATTCGCAGGAAAATGATTTCATGATAATACAAGCATCATCTTTCAGCTCCAGATACAGGATAGAGGGACACCAAATGTAGAGTTCCGAAACCCTGCATAAGTCAATTCGCTGGAGACCCGGATTATGACTGTGATCACTCATATCCTTCCAAACAGCCATCTCATACCCACACATACAATAATCTTAACACTTGAAAAGATATTTACATATTACTTCAGAGAACCACCAGGAATTCTAAGATTTTGCCAAGGCAACAAAGAATGGCTAGCTTCAGCAACAATTTAGCTTCCAATTACACATGATTCCTAAATCCTCTATTTTCTTGGGCCAAGATTTGCAAATATCCAGTTATGATACAATATTACCTCTTTACAAGCAAGATCCCTAACCTATAATCCATACATTCCCTATCGTATACATTTAATCACGAAGGCACTACTTGCATCCCCACTATCTTTATTTTCTTTAAGATGAATATTGTGATTGGGAGTGCATAAAGTCAAATTGGAGTACCAATAGTTACTCCTATTCATATTTTATGTTCCCAATCAAAACTCAAGCACATGAACTTCAACACATACCATATGCTCTATGCTCTTTGTTCTTATATACCCAATAATCTCTCATCACTTGTTTGTTTTCTGACTTCAAACATAAAGCAAGATAAGGAAGAAATAAGTATTTCTGTTGTCCGGTTTTAAAAGAAAGATTATGGAAACAGCCCTTCCCTTAGTTTAGTTAGCCACTGTAAGGTACTCGAATAGAAATTCACATCTTTCATTCACTTCCTTGCCATAATTGCACAATCGTACTCGCCTTTGCGCCTCCTATGGACCAAACAAACATTTTTTTCTACACCTTACACGGAAATCCTGACATTTTTCTACACGTTACTCAAAGAATCTGTCAATTTTCTACACCTTACTCAAAGAACCCGACAATTTTCTACACCTTACACGAAAAACCTGCATTTTTCTACACCTTACACAAAACACTTGACATATTTCTACACCTTACAAAAAACACCTGACATAACCCGACATTTTTCTACACCTTAAACAAAAAACTGACATTTTTCTACACCTTACACAAAAAACTGACATTTTTCTACACCTTACAGGTAAAACCTGACATTTTTGCCTTTCATAGTTTCACTTCTCTTCCTTCCAAGTTCCTAACAACTCCACTTAACTTTCTGAGCTAATTGAATAACAACAATACAGTCCCAACATATATCACAAGCTTATATACTTATATGCATCATATTCATTGCAACTCAATTGATATTATCTCCATCATATACAGCCTTAGCTAAATCACAAATCCGTAGAAAAGACCATTGACTTTTCTCATAAAAATAGACGAGCTCCCTGCAAGCTATATCAACCCAAGCTTCTTACAAGCCCTCTTCTTACAAGCCCAAGTCACAGCAAAGATATACACACTCTGTTGGGCCATCATGGATTCATGGCTCCTTCTACTTCTATGATAAAGAAAAATGGTCTCTTCCAAGACTATCTAAGCTAAACCATAGGCTAATAGGTATCCTTGCAAACCATTATATCAACACAATTTAGAAAAGTCCTTCTATTTCTATGATAAAAGTAACGAATTCTCTACAAGCTAAATCACTCAAGCTCCCTGGAAGCCTAAGTCAAATAAGAGATTAATATCCCTTTGTTAGCCACCATGGCTCCGTCTACTTTTATAAGAAAAAAAGATGGTATCTTCCAATACTTTCTAAGCTAAATCATAGGCTAATAGGCATCCTTGCAAACAATTATATCAACACATTCTGGTAGAAAAGACCATCGACTTTTATGACAAAATAGACGAGCTCCCTGCAAGCTAAATCAACTCAAGCAAGCTTCCAACACGCCCAAGTCACTGCAGAGATATATACCCTTTCTTCGGCCAGCATGACTCCTTCTACTTTTACAATGAAAAAAGGCGGTCTCTTCGAAGACTTTCCGAGATAAACCATAGGCTAACAGGCATCCTTGCAACAATTACATCAAAACCAAGTACTACCAAACAACCAAAACACAAAATGCAGAAAACCCAACAACACAAACACAACAAAAACCCCACACAACATAACATTACATGAAACAACCAATAAAACCCATGAACACAAACATCAAATTCAACATAATAACACAATAAAGATTGAATCTTTACTAAGAAATTAGGATTAGGATGAGGAGGAAATGCTCACCAGAAGAGATGGATAGAGAAACTGATGGCAGAGAGGAAAGAAAAGGTCGTGTTCTATGATTAGCCGCCAAACAAATGGTGGGGTTTGATGATCTTGTATTACAAAGAGGTGGTGGAAGAGTGCTGATGTGATCAAGTGTGACAGTGATGCTGCTCATATCATCATAATAATAACATTACTAAATATTCCAAACTTTGATTATGTGATGCTACTACATTAAGGAATTATGTCTTTGTTTGTTGATTAGATCAATGGTATGATCTATCATATTGAAATTTCCTAAGTTGGAAAATAAGACGGCGTCACTAGGTGATTAGAAAGAATGGACCATATTTTTGGTCGATGTTTACCCTTTTGGGAGAGGCGGAAGGTATTAGTCAATAGTAAAACCTTAGTTAAACAAAACAAAAAACTAAATGGTAATTGGTTAGACATACTAAAATGGACCCGAGTAGAAAGTTTTAATGATCATATTCATATCATAATAATATAATTACACTCCTAAACTTTGATTATGTGATACTATTACATAAAGGATTTATCATGTCTTTGGTTGTTGTTTTTTTTTTTTGGTGCATATGTCTTTGGTTGTTGTAAAGATCAATTGTTTGATTATCATATTGAGATTTCATAAGTCAGTTGGAAAATAAGATGGCATCATTAGGTGATCATAAAAAACGGAGTACTTTTGATCGAAGTTTACGTTCTTGGGAGTAGTAGTGCCATACTATTACGTTCTTTTTTTGTTGATAGATCAATGGTTAGATCATCAATTTGAAATTTCATTTAGTAACTTTTTGGATTTGCTTATATGTTGGGATATTAGATGATTGAGCACATTTTTATTGGTAATTTACCAATTACGAGAGTACGCGGTAAAAAGTAATAGTTACTAATCTCGATGGTGGAACTCTTGATCGAAAAAACTTTGATCGTTGTTACTTAAACATACTAAAATGGACCTGATTTGAAAGCGTGATTCATATATAGTTCGTAAAACTGCTAATTACGTATATGCATTTTTGACCGGAACTCAATTGATCCCCTAAGATATAACCAAAACAAGTACTTCAACACAAATATGTCATACATATAGCAATATATAGACTATCCGCGAGGTCCACAAACAAGAGTGAATAATGTCATCATATTAAAATTAGAAGCATGCAAATACCAAACTAAATAACATGGTAGATATTTAGAGTTTGCTTATTAATGCATGACAAAAGACAAAGGCTACTATTTTGAGCTAAAGATTACGGTAACGCACAAACGCATCGATGGGCCTGAGTGCAAATTCATAGGCAACAATGTAGCAAAAGAGAGGACTAATTTAGAAGACTTTAGTTACATTGACGGCGAACAGAAGCACTCTAGAACCAGCCAACAAATTCTAACAAATGGAGTTGTATATTATTACAGAAGATATGTGTATACTTCTGTAGTCAAAGACATACAATTCGAAAGACAATAACTTGTTCACAGTGACTAGTTATTATCCAGATTAAAACTATAGGACCAAATAACATCATGTCGTTCAGAAACTTCTCTAAACGAATAGACAGACCCATTATCAATTTTCTTTTCAGAGGTTTGATGTTCATAAATTTCATCCTTGCTACATATACTATCTTCTGGTGAAAGAGTGTCGTCACTATATGATGGCCCTAATGCTTTCATTGAGACCAAGCTCTCTGTATAACAACCGGGCCCTTCACCTGTTATGTTACTCGTGCTTACATTTTCACCTTGACGTAAGCCTGATTCCTTGAGTTGTTTGCTACCAAGGTTATAAACAAAGACTTCTTCTAGACTTTGCTCGGGCTCTCCCTTCTTGAGTACATTAACCAATAATTCTTCATCATTCATCCAAAGATTCCCAAGTAGAACAACCCAATGGTCCGGAAATTTAAGACTAACATGCTTACTCCAAAGGTGGTCATGTGCGTCACCAACGTAAGAATGGGTCCCTTGTTTTAAAATTGAGCCTTTTAGCACCCAAATGTCGAGAGTGCGGCCACCTATGTCATAAGAAGAAATACAAGCCTGCCATTGACTTGAAGGTAAGGCCAACACATAATTACGGGTGGTAGTCACACTGGATGGCATGGGAGTCTCTTGAAATACTTCGTCCACCAAGTCAAATGTATACAAACACTTTACGTGTTGATTGAGGAAACTAAGACGTCTTCCATTGGCATTTGAAACAGGATGACCTTGAAAACTAGTCACTCTTGTAATCTCAAAGTTCTTAGCAGGTATACTATGCCAACAACCATTGGAGACGGAGTACACATCCAGCAGCCAAGAAAATCCATGACGCAAACCTCCATTAGCAGGACCAATAATTGCCAAGATCTTGTAGTCATTAGTGGCGGAATCAAACCCTATGCCAAAGTAAGAGAACCCATATTTCGCAATGTTGGTGGACACGGGCACTAGAACAACTTCATGAATTGTTGTGTTAAGAAGCATGAACTTACCTCTTGTCTTGGGTGGATATACGTATAAGCACATGATGCCATGACAAAAGTTAGAAAAGCTAAAGTTTTTTATCTCGGGAATAAACTCAAACTTCTTCACAACCTTTAAATTTTTATCTTTAGTTAAAGAGTACACGTCGAAAGCTCCATTGCCTGACTCTGGATACTTCATCATGTAGTCGGCATTGTCCATCAAGGTACAACACGATATAGCTCTAGTGCGGAAGTGTGTGATGGCAAACTGATGGTTGTTTTTGATGAGGCGTAGCCATGATTTACATACACAAGTAAATCGGATCAATGACTTTGTAGGGAGAAGTACAAGGATCGCATTTATGACATCCATTGGTATGTCACGGCTGCTATGTTCATGCTCCATTTTTCTCTAAAAACTCTCTCAACCCTGTTATGGTGTTCCACATCAGTAATATTAAAACAACAATAGCAATACGTATAAAAGTGTAGAAAAGGAAAATATAGGGTGCCAAACAACCACTGAACTTTAGGTCTTTCGGTTTTGTAGTTATCATATTTAATTAGTGTTTTTTCTTTGAAAATTAAGATCTTTATTTACTAGTATAAAAGATTGGTTCATACGATATCCTTTTCTATTTTCAAATTTCAACTTTTCCAAAAAGTAAAAGAAAAATAGTTTGCATATCTAGGTGTCGGTTTTATTTTTCATATGGCATGGAATAATATAGAAGCAACTAATCTAAAATTGAATATTTGAAAGTTTTACATATGATAATTGAAAGCTAAAAACTCCATTGTCAAAAAATAAAATAAAAACTATAATCTTCGCATTGGTAATTATATCAAACAGTACCTTAATTATCACTATTTTCTTATATGACATAAATGAAACACATAATTGAAAGTTGGCTAAATGGAAAAAAAAAAAAAATAGATACAACCATTGAAGATTAGAAACTCCAGATTGCAATTTGACAATGATACTGCAAATTGCAATAGTCATCTAAAATCATCATTGTCCATGATAAGAAAATAACTCTTAAAAAGGTTAATGGGGTAGAAATATAAACGAGTAGGAGATTAATGCATGATATCTAAAATTTCACATAATCTACATGATCACTTTGTAAAATTTCACAAAAAAGCTAATCATATCAAGTGGCTTATAATTATGTACTAGAGAGAAAATATGTAATGAATCAGTTTCAACATGATTAGCGAAACAAAATCTGACCACCACTCACTTATTGAATCTAAAAATAACAAGAGAAAACAAATAAGATGGTAAAGAAGTGTTTAAAATTGCTAGGGCTCACCGCTCACGTTAACCAAGCAAAGAAAACAAAAAGATTTATGATGGATAGTAATAGTACCTTGCGAATTTCGTGAGGCAGGATGTAGTTTTTAGACTTGTTACGTACGTTGATCTAGCGAGGCAAGTGGAAGGGAGAAACGAGGAATAATTAGTAGAAAGGTTTAGCAATTAACAATGGATCTAAGTCTAACTATATATACAGACTACAGAGAGGGGAGGATTGTTTATCGAGTGGTAGTTGTAAAGTAGTAGAATTATAGTTGAAGTAGGAAACATTAAAACGTACGTAATCAGTTATTTTTTTTTTAGGCAAAGACACCCACCCAAACTCTGCAGCAATTACATCATCAAGTTCTAAGGGGCATACACCTACCCAAACTCTAGTAGAGTAGTCCGTTGGGTTAAGATGAGCCATAACATGAGCTGCAACATTAAATTTCCTAAAAACATGATTAAAAGAAACACAATCAAAGTAAACACATAAATCTACTACATCCCTTAGAATATTAGCATCAAAACATTTAGACTGCAGCATCTTGATATGAGAAAGAGAATCTCCTTCCAAGATCAAAACTCTAACTGATTACTTAATCAGTTAATCTGGTACGTAGTAAAACGTTGGAGAAGTGATATTAAGAGCAGTTGTTGACTACTAGAAAAACAGTGCAGTGTTTTCTCAACAGAATTGAAAATGAAAAAGGTGAAAAGGACCAAGTACGTGATCTATCTGACTATCTGTGTTCCCCGCACACAAGAACCAGAATTCCGAACTACCTTCCCCATTCACTCTCTCAACTCTCAACTACTCTCTGTCTGATGAACAACTCAAAGTAAAAACTGATCAAGCTGATTCACCAAGAAGCCGAGGATTGAATCGCCAGCAGATTGGTAAAGTTTATCCCTGCCATATTCCAACAATGCATGGCTCCCTTTCGAAGCCATGCATGGAGTGATGAGATTGAGTCGACTGTTGCTGCCATTGCTAAATCTAATGATGCTATCGATGCTCCTCCACAAATTTACTGCATGTGAATCCTGAACAAGTTGAGGGGCTGTCCAGAAAAAGATTGTGAAAGCTGGAAGAGTTGCTTTGTTGACACAAGGGGACTTGAGACAGCCAGACAAGGGACGAGGTTAGATTTTCCTGGGATAACAGTAATTATAGTAATGATAATAGGCTTCTGTTTAGTGTTTTGAAGAAGGTAAATGACATCAATTAGCAGTGAGCGCATTTTGTTGGTTCGCATCAGTGCCTTTAGTTCTAGCTCCTTAGTGTGAAAGAGTAAAGGGGGCCTGTGTTTTTGTGATTATTTCAATCAAGCTCTCCTTGTGGCACTTTGGTTGAACAGTTGTTCCGAGCTCGATATTATCCCAATGGCACTTTCCTTGATCTGAGTTGGGGTCGAATCCTAACTACACTTGGTGTGGTATTTGGGGACTGAAATGGGTCAGTTTGAGTCTGTGAGGATACTCAATATGTTCTATATCCCTTTTTGCTTTCCAAGGGCGGAGGACGCACTTTGATGAGAATGGAAAGTACTCCTCTGTAAGCTAGGTCAGCTTATCATGCGTCTTTTGGCCAAGATTTGGATACGGCAGCAGCATCTAGCTCAACTCGTGCAGCATAATTGTAGTAATTTTT
>CAAKMY010036474.1:206-60924 GCA_901111285.1 Corrigiola litoralis
CATCATGTCTATTAATTACTACAAGCTTTTCTCTTTCTAAAATTATTAAAAAAACCTATAAATGTCAATTTAATGTAACATTATGATAATAATCACACTAATAAAAAAAAAACTATTTTTAACATAATGTACTATGAGTGTCTGTTGTCATCAATATTTTTTTATTTATCGACTTACAAACTTTATGTATGAAAAAACAATCAACATAATAAAAATAAAAACAATTTTTCTCAGTTCACTATATCCATATATTTGTAAACTTTACCGTCAAATAATATTGAAAAGTAATGATTTCCTGGCATCGCCGGGTTAAAAAACTAGTTGCATTACAAAACTAGTGCATATTAAGGTTTAGGACGCTAAATGAAATCTAATATCTGATCGACTCTAGGAAAGCTACTAAGCATTCACTTAAGAAAAAATATATTTATAGCTAACATGCTTTCATGATATAAGAAAAGTAGAAAGTTGTTTGGTTTGGTGTCAATCAAGTATTAGTGGAATCTGCCATGATTGATAAATAATTGGTAGTGCCCCTTCACTGAGGCCACCTTAATAGATCATGATCCACTTGAAGGAATACACTAGCTAGGGAGGCCGGAAGAATGTAACAAATATTGAGTTGTTCTTTTCTTTTGCTTTAGGTAGACAATGAAGTGGCCTTTGGCACGAAGGAATAAGCAATTACTTTATCGGTTTTTATGTTAAATATTGAAATGGACCACAATTGTTTTGGGAATCTAGTCATACTTTGTACACTCGTAAGCTTACATAAATGAAAATGAATATAACCTGTTTTCACAGCATTATTCACACTTGAAGGATTAGGAATTTAGGATGGATCCAATTAGATACTACATAGGCAATCACCTATCCCCAGCATTTAGCTTCAGGTTCTTTTATGCAAAAATGGAAGTCTTTTTTGGTGTCTAATAAAACAGAGAGACCTATATGAAAATCAAAAAAATAAAAATAAAATAAAATAGAGTAACGTATTCATATATAATTGGAGTTGATACTTCTTGTTTAATTGGGAGTTGATACAATGTATTCATTCATGTTTCATAACCACGAGATGATATAATTAGAGCCCTTAAATTATCCTCTCCTATACATTTGTGGTAAGATAGCGTATATAATTGCATTTTAACCATTCAAACATTCAAACCTTCTAAAAATTATATAAACAATTGAAATTTACCCGGCAAAATTAACTGTATTACCTAAAATCGGATGAGAAACCGAAATTTGCTTCAGCATCATATCGTATCTAATCAATCCAATAAAGTAGGTACGAAATGCCAAAACTGACCAGATTCCATCTTCTATTCTAAAAATAACACTTCAACATAGTTAAACTCCACTTTAACTCTGTACACATGTCTTAAACTTGTCTAGATTCATCATCACCAAATAAAACATCCTTAAAAATTCACTACTTCAACTAGTCTGCTATGAATCCCACACGTGATGTCCTCCCTCCTTCCTTCCCCCATCATTTTCCTTATAACCCAACCATATTATATATCACCACCATACTACAACGCACCAACATATTTATAATATAAGAGGGCTTGGTAATAATAACACAACGCTATAGTATTTGATATTTGATCACGACCAACAACACCAAAAAATGTCAATATCCATGGCTTCCCTAATCTCCAAACCCCATGCACCACCCCATGCTATAGCACCAACGATGAAAATGACTACTACTATGAATATGATGATGATGATCACCCCACGTAAGTGCAACGTGAGGATGATGACCCCGTCCTTAGCGAGGCGGGGTAGGGTGACGAGGGCGTCATTGATCGAGCCGGACGGCGGGAAGCTGGTGGAGCTGGTGGTGGAAGAGGGGGCGAGGAGGGAGAAGAGAAAGGCGGCAGAGGGGTTGCCGAGGGTGAAGTTGTCACGTATTGATCTGCAGTGGGTGCATGTGCTTAGCGAAGGGTGGGCTAGCCCTCTTCGTGGGTTCATGAGAGAGTGTGAGTTCCTCCAAACGCTTCATTTCAACTCCCTCCGTGGTGAGGATGGGAGTGTTGTCAACATGTCTGTGCCGATTGTGCTGGCTGTTGATGACGCCGTCAAGAGCTGGGTTGGTGATGGTACCAGTGTTGCTCTTATTCATCCTGATACGGATGATCCTGTTGCCATTCTTAATGAGTAAGTATTACAGCTGTATTAGTATGTTTTTTTTGGGTTGGTTGGGTTTGACTTTAGTTTTGATGGATCATTACTTGGTTTTGGTTTGGTGGTTAATATGTTTTTTTTTTTGGTTTTCACCATCTGGTTTAGTCAGGATTCGAGCTGGGTAGGACCACTAGGGCGGCAAAGTCTGGTGGTTAATATGTGTGGAAACTGGAAACTGTAGAGATGTAGATTTGGATAAACAGAAAGTCTTGTATGATACCGTCTACTTTTTAGTTAAGAGTATTCGGTGTTGATTAAAGTGGTCATTTCAATTGGAGCGTTAATTAAAAGTGACCACTTCAGCTCAATTTGTGAATAAGTCTAATTTTAAGCTATTATTAGACTGTTTCTTTTGATAATTTGTGTTTGACATATGGGTCGTGTTGGTGATGTGTGGGATTCGTGACAATTTTGTGTATGATGCCGTCTAATTTTAAGTTAAGATTATACAGTGTTAAAGTAGTCTTCTTTGGCTTAATGGTCGCTTTTTGACTTAAATGGTCACTTTGATCAATTTGTGACTAGGTTAATTTTAAGCCGACATTAGTCAATTTAGTGTAGTTTCTAAAAACATCATAATTGTTTGAAATGGACATTATATTAGCTCAATGCCGTAAAAGAAGCTCATGTACAAGCTGGGTGAGGACGGCAGGCTGTATGTAGCCTTATCCCAGTAATAGGCTATTTCCAATTGACCATTGTGATGAAATGAGTTGGGGGTTTTATATTAAAAATGGGGATAATTGTGTTAAAGTCGGAATTAACGTCTTTGTGTCGCACAGTGTTTTATTTTGTCGTGTTTGAGTCACATCATCATGTTGTATCAGGGATTGCCAGCTCTAGTTGAAAGGAGACATGCCAAGTGGGGAGGGGGCAGGGGGGGTCCATGTTACAGGTTCGGTACAAGTGGAGTTTGGGCTGACATTCTTGTCTGGTTTAGTTTTTAGTTGGTTTAGCCGGTAGTGTGGGTTTCGGGTCGAAACAACTTGTTTAACACTCCTAAAACTTTAGGTCAGGTATGTTTTTGGCAGGTCTAGATTGTTCTGCTTGAAAGTGATCTCACTAACATGAGTAAGTATGTGAGTAATAAACTTGAATACTGTCCCCAACATCAAATTGCATTTGGTATAGAAGGTAGTCAAGTTGGCACATTCTAATTTAGTCTTGCTGAATTGTCAAATTTTGCATGATAGTTCATCACAGTAATAGTTCTGGAGGGAATTGGGTATTACTGGTAGTTGAATTTAGCAAAAAGGAGTAGTCACTGAAAACCGAAATGTGATGAACTAGGCCGTTTACTATTGTTTTGTACATTCTCCACAAGTCTGCAACCTTATCCTCGGTCAATATAAATAGGCTAGAGATGTTTTCTCTGTTTTACTGAAACCAGAGTCGAGTAAACCAGCTTTGACCTTAAAGTTCTGCATAATACCCTCTTTATTTTGTTGGGGGTGGGGGGTGGGAGGGGATTAAACTTTCTACTTTCGTTTGGTGAATATGACGGAGAACATTCTTGGTAAGATTGTCGTGTGATTGTGATTGTTGTTTACCTTCTACCCTCGTGATAATTAGTTGTGATTTAGCTAGTGTTGGTGGAGTTGCAGTTGAAGGAAGCTGCTGCTCGTTGCTCATGAAAGTGATTGTTCTATGACACTTATACTTGGTTACTGGTAACAGGAAAATGATTGCCTCTGTATCAGATGTTTACCTGATGGACTAGATAGGAGTGTTTTACTTTATGCTAGGAACCAAATGATTCATTATTTTGTGATTCTGACTTGATGTCACAGTGCTTAAAAAGATCAGGTTATGCTGTGTCGTGGTAAATAACTGAATTATGCTGAATTTGCAAGTTTTGCATGACATTCATGTCAATATTGCTATTTGAACAATATGGTGGGTCTGTCCCCACACCCTTTTGTCACTACCCCACGAGGCCACGACCCCTTGATGATTTTAGCACCATCGAATAGGACTTGGGGTGCTGATTCGATGGTATTATAATCAACAAGGGTGTGGCATATAGGGTAAGACAAAAAGGATGTGAGGATCGCTCCCTAAATGGTATGAAACGAACATTTTCGGAGGCAGTTGGATAACTGTAAATAGTAAATAAGTGATTGTTTTTGTATGAAAGTAGTCACTGAAACCAAAATGTGATGAAGTATTTTAGCTGCGGAAGTTATTTTTGACTATTCTGCAAGTTTGCAACTGTATTCTTGCTGCATATGCTAGAGATGTCTTCTCTGATATATCGAACTCAGAGTGGAGTGAAGTAGTTTTGACCTTTAAATTTTGATATTCTACCCTTTGTGTTTTCTTTTTGGGTTAAAGATTTCAACCTTATACTGGAGTTGTGAGTTTTTTTAGCTAGTACTACAGGAGTTGCACTTGACCAAGGATTTATATAATTTTCTTACTGAACTTTGTCGTGCTCCAGCATTGAGATCTACAAGCATAACAAAGAAGAGCGTATAGCAAGGACATGGGGTACCACTGCTCGTGGTCTGCCTTACGCTGAAGAAACAATAGTCAATAGTGGAGACTGGTTAATTGGAGGGGACTTGGAGGTTTTAGAACCTATCAAGTACAATGATGGCCTGGACAGATTTCGGCTATCCCCTGCTGAGCTCCGAAACGAATTTCTGAAACGTGGTGCTGATGCAGTATTTGCTTTCCAGCTCAGGAACCCAGTGCACAACGGCCATGCTCTGCTGATGACTGACACAAGGCGTCGGCTTCTTGATATGGGATATAAGAATCCCATTCTTTTGCTCCATCCACTTGGAGGCTTTACAAAGGCAGACGATGTTCCCCTTAGTTGGCGTATGAAGCAGCACGAAAAGGTTGGCAACTTTTTTTTCTTCCATATCAACATTCCGAATCTGCAGTGGCATCCTTTTCTGTTTTCTTTATTAATAGCATATGCTCACCGACTTAATAATATACTCTACCATGAACTTGGCAAAGACTGCAGTGGCCATGTAACTGAAAACTTTGGGCCCAGAGCTCAAATAATGTGAGCCAAGGGGGCGCCAGCTATGGTCCTATACTACTACATATATCAGGGAGACAGTTTATGTGGTGTCCATGGTAGAAGTGCCTGTGGAAACTGAAACATATTTTGTGTTCTTGTGGTTGATTTTGCTATATAAATAAAGCCTGTTTGAGATCACCCTTTAAACGATGAAATAAGTTACAGCTTGAAGGAGTTATTTTCAAGCTCAATTCCTTCTGAAGCGCACACCACTGATTTGTGTTCACACTTAGCTCCTGTTGGACAACAAAAGAATGTGATTCTCTTTTTGCTTATGTGCAGTGGCGGAGCTAATGAGTAGCGAGGGTAGTGTTCGCTACCCCCAAATTCACAAAATTTGGTAGAAAAAGATAGAAAAACTGTAGAAAAGGTAGAAAAACTGTAGAAAAGGTAGAAAAGATAGTAAATTTTAGCAAAATAATATAATCGCTATCCCATTTTCAAATCTTAGATCCGCCCTTGTGTGTGTGTGCGCCATTGTGTGTATGTGCGTTGAAGTCTATGTATGTGTCTTTAAGGTTAAAAAACAGTATGTAATTTGAGTGGTTCCCTATTTAGTTGAAGAATTGCTGAGTCAACTCTATATATTTGATCTGCTATAATGGTGATGCTTTGCTCTGCCTAACTTTAGAATTCTGTGCTTATCTTAACTTTTGCAACAACGATAATTCTAGGTTCTTGAAGATGGCGTTTTAGACCCAGAGACAACTGTTGTTTCTATTTTCCCTTCTCCTATGCACTATGCTGGTCCAACTGAGGTACAATGGCATGCAAAAGCTCGTATTAACGCTGGGGCCAACTTCTATATTGTTGGCCGTGATCCTGCTGGAATGGGCCATCCCGCTGAAAAAAGAGATCTGTATGACGCTGACCATGGGAAAAAAGTCCTTGGGATGGCTCCTGGGCTTGAGCGGCTTAACATCCTTCCTTTCAAGGTTTCAAACATTGTTTCCTGATTCTTGTGGCTTAGTGATACCTTTTGATCCCAACATGGCTATGATTTATGCTAAGATTTTTCCTTGCAAAATGCAGGTAGCTGCTTATGATAAGACACAAGGTAAAATGGCATTCTTTGATCCATCAAGGCCTCAGGATTTTGTGTTCATCTCAGGCACCAAGGTATGTACACAGATACAGTCATAGGCCATAGCTTTTGAAATGCTATATTACTCCTGAACTCGGGACCATCTAAAAGTAGAACTATGAGATGTGTAGTGAGAACCACAGTGAACTAAATACCCTCAATTTATCGCAGATGCGTTCTCTTGCAAAGAACAGAGAAAGCCCTCCTGATGGGTTCATGTGCCCTGGTGGCTGGAAGGTCTTGGTGGACTACTATGACAGTATCTCTTCTTCTGAAAACGGGAAGATCCCTCGAGTTGCTGTTGCTGCTGTCTGATGGATTTGAATGTAACATTGTATGCAACTGTTCTCTTTTGTGTGGGAGAGACACTGGTATCTATCCGTCTCCTGTGTATAACTGGCTCAGAATATTTGTAAAGTTGCCTGTTTCCTTCTCCTCTGCTAAAACCTGAAGCATCAGCCACTTTGACTTTGAGCACTTGCTCCCTATGCAAGGCTCGTGGAAGCACTTCATGTACTGTTGGTTATGAGGCTTTCCACTGCAACATTGTAACATATTGGATTGCAGGATGGGCTGTAATAATGCAGGTCTGTGTGAAATGACGGTTTACTTTGACCTGTTTTCTTTGGCGTGTTGCAAGATTCATATGGTTTTCTTAGCATTTGCAAATACTGTTTCTGAGATTAGAACAGGCAATCTTGAGCAGTTGATGCATGATGTCTATAGATCGAAGGAGCAAGGACTTTTTATATGGTTTCTTTTCTTGCATAAACAATACTGGGCAGTCACTACTCACTACTATGGCTAAACTTATTACATGAAATACCTCCCTAGTGGAACTCACCTTTGCGGCTTTGCGTCTCTTCATGGAATGAAATCACATCCATAGTGTTTTGCCATGCAAATGTGGCAGCCTTCGTCTCCCCATCCTGGACTAAATTGGAGAATCACATATTAGTCTAGGCTAAGAGTTTATGATTGACCCTCCAACACTCGCTCTCTTAGATGCATAGAGAGAAAAATAACCCAAACATTCATCAACTTGAGCTTAGCTACTGGTACTTTTCTTCGGCAATTTGGGATTAAGGCTCTGATGATGTTATTATCAGTAAAAGTTCTGGCCAAAAGCATGTCAAAGATTAATATTATCCGGCCATAATTTCCTTGTCATGGCGCCCGATATCTTTGTAAAATGCATCGTATTAGAAAATTTATGTTAAAGTGTGTTATCAGCACCCTTTATGCTACATTCCATACATATTTTCTTAAAAGCCTCTTTGACTGATATTGTAAAAGAATTTGGTAAAGACTCATCGGGTCATGCACTCATGCATGATGATTGATGACATACAATTCAATCAATTACGATCTTGGTTAATTAATAGGCTCATGTTGATCGAGAATCAAACTTGATATTGGTTGTGTGGATAATGAAAAATTGAAGGCTCATGAAGAAATTGAAGAAATTGTCGAGTGATAAGAGTTTTCATTACTTAAATAAGTGATCAGGAAGTAAATAAGACTTAGTGAATGTAGCAACTAGATTTGAAAGGGTGTAATCAATAATTTGCTTTTTGTGTTTGAAACAGACTAACCTTATTATATATTGGTGGTTCATTCTCTAAGAAACCAAAAAAAAAAAAAAAAAAACTCAAGGCTTAGCAAAACTTTAGTTAAAAGAAGATTGATTCTTGAACACTTGATTCCCTCATCCTTTGAATTTCCCATCATAGTTGGGCTCATATATAGTTGTTTTATGAGATCCGTTTTTACTTCTTAACAATATATTAAACTAATCCAGGATGAGTTAAACAAGAAAGCGCTCGTGGCCTAATGGATAAGGCATTTGACTTCTAATCAAAGGATTGTGGGTTCGAGTCCCACCGAGCGTGCTTCACTTTTTCGATTTGTCAAAATTTTCTTTTTCGTTTTCTTTTTTGGTTTTGACAGTATTTGCAATGTTCTATTTTTAAAAATTCTCTGACAATGTTTCTAATTGGTTTTCACTTATTCCATGCTTAAGAAACCATCCAACTCTACACCACAAATTCTATATGTTAAAATAAATCAAAATCTCTACATGCTAAACTAATTCTTGATACAATATTATGGATTTTGATTAAATTTTATTAACATATCATGATTTGCCATTGAGAATACTATTGTCTATGCTGTAATAGTCGATGAACAACATCAAGCTAGTTTTATACTTAGTCATAGTCATCTTTTTCAGTCTTTACAACATAAAATCACGCTTAAGGTTTTCATTAACTTTCAACAAGATCCAAGAATAAACTTGCTCTAGGATGAAGTCCAGCTTCTTTCAAAGTCATGCCAATCTGATCTGCACCATAAACTTTTCTTGGGAAGCTTGATATTAATCTGTAACTCCCTATTCCGGGTAAGTTCAGTGAATCAATGTACTTATAAATAGCTTGCACTTTGTCTGTTGCATTGAAATTGTGCTGCCTTCGTTCACCATTTGGGAACCTGATCAGTATCTGCATGATCATGGACAAAGCAAGGTTACAAACAATTTCAAATGACATAAAACAAGAGTGAAACATATCGATGTAACACAATGAATTTCGTGTAAGCACACATACATGTTAAAGTATGGTTATCAAAAGGTACGGCCGTATAGATAGTAATGGCATTATTGATTGGCCTTACCTGTGTGACTTGATTTTCTTTGGCCCTAACGACACTTTCCTTGTGTCGATTTTCTCTGTTTGTCATAAGGGATTCTTTGACTTGGCTAGGCTTGTTCAAGATGGAATTGTGCCTTGGCCACTGGCCAACTACTGTGTTTGATGTAGATGTTGATGCTGAAGCTGGTGGTGCAGCTACTGGTTTCCGAACTGTTTGATCAGGAGGTGAATTCCTAAGCCGCTCTTTCTCCTGAAATTGTATGAAGGAGACATATGGACAGGTGAAAAAATGATCAAAAATTTATTGTCAAAGTGATAATATGCTGTGTAAGAGTGAAAACCTGGTCTAGTGTGAGGGCTGCAAGATATGCTGCATCTTGCTCTTCTCTCAACTGACGATCCGCCCTCCTCTTCTCTTCCTCCATGGCTCTTGCACTGCCAAAGGCAACTCCTTGTTCTTCCAGTGTTCTCTGTAATATTTCCACCAACTCTGCTGGGGAAACTGGCCCTTCAATCTAATGTTTATGTCCAAAAGCAAAACGAACAAGAACAAGGGTTCAATAGGTTGTTTTCGTGTACTAGTAACAAATCGTAACAACCACTTCTGCATTTAAATGTATCATTGAAGTGTATAGATTTGATAGATAGCATCGCATAGATAATCATTTTACTAGCTTTTCTACCTTTGAATTCTTCTCAAGGCAGATGAACTTCATAAGATGCACCTTACTATTACAACAAAATGGAATGAATTTCCTTGATCAACCATATGTCAATAACACTGCTGAACATAATCAACCGAAGAGAAAACTAAAGGTCACATACTCTAGCAGGCAATTTCTCTTTTCTTTTTGGTCTGAAATGAGCGGATAAGAACTCTAGCAGGCAAAGTACATTAGCATTAGTCTGATTATCTGAATCTCAATATATATATTAACCATTTGACACAGTAAAATGTTCAAGGTAAGAATACTATGCAAACAACAATCTTCATTAATCTGTAAAATATAGCCATTTGTCTCATTTCATCTCAGCATTATATTCACTTAGCGGAAAGCAGTATATCATAGGTATCTTGAAGAATAATCTAATATATTTTTGTTGAAGAATGAAGAAATGGTAGGCATGTGCAACGCATTACACACCCGCTCCCACTTCAGGAAAAGGAGCAAATGAGCATCATCAAAGGACCACTAAATTTCAGAACAAATGAACCTCTGACCTGTTGGAGCACAGCAATGTTATCACCAGAAGCAGGAGCAATAACAGCACAGAAAGGAAAGCTACCAGGCCTTAAAGTCCCACCCATCTGCAAACCCTCTCCTCTATCAGCAATTGCACCCCAACTAACAAAATTAGCATCAAGGAACTGAACAACAATATCTGAGCACAAAGTCTCTCTACAGAACTCTGCTGTAAAGGGGTGATCAGGAGAATGCAGATACAAGAACAAGAATTTCTTCTCATCTTGGGCCATCTTTAATGCTTGAATGAACCTACAAGCATAGAAAAATGGGTGCGTTACCCCATAATTCTGCTCAAAGTTGTTCAGAAATGCCCATTCGTCATTTATCATCGCGGCTTCTGGCTCATAGTGAGGAGGGAATGATGGAAAATGAGGTGGTGGCAGTAGTGCCGGAGGCGGTGCAGGGGGGTACATTTGGGGTCTTCTTTCCCCTCTGCCCATGCAATCAATGCCATGTCCCATAGCTCTTGAGAACCCTTCCAAGAGATTTCTAGGGATGCTTACCATTCTTCTGACTATCCTACTGTAATTGGGATAGTCTCCTCTTGATCTTGAGTTTTCCCTCATCATTGAGGACATCTTGTTTTAGGCCAATAGATGGTGTAGATCTTGGTGCTTGTGTTGTAGGAAGGTAAAGTTGTTCTAAGGACAAGTTTTCTTCGGTTATTGGCTCAAGACGAGAAAATAGAAGACATTTTTGTTCCTCATGTGTATTATGTCAAAATCAACTTTGGATTCCTTTCTTCTAATTTGCTTCCAGCTAATCAACTTCTATGAAATACTGTAGTAAGATTACAAAGCTGAGCTTCAGTATTTCCTCCTAGCAAGGATCGTTACAGGATATTTTCCTTTCGTTAGCATCTTAGTGGCCAGTTCAATTTAGTTGTAACTTTAAGAATAATGAGTTCATAAGACAAGATTAAAAGGATATGGTATAAAGTCTACCTCTGTTCATATTTATCACTTATCAGACCCTTTCTTTGTCATTCCAGATTACGTTATCCTTCCATAGAACTTCCCTAATACAACTTCCTAGATAGACCTATAACTGTTTAAAATGACAACAACAGTGAAGAAAAGCATAGCAGATAGCTAGTGAACTTGGGCCCTAATGAACTTAGAAATGCTTCAAATTATTATACAAGTCAAAAGATTCTCTAGGCTTCGTTTTGCGGTTTAATCATAGTTGGATCATTGGCTGCCATGAACTCCTAAATTTGGCCCAAGTTCATGGGTTTCTCATTTCAACTGTTGCTAAACTTGAATACCTATCAAGTTTTGAAACTCAACTATACTTCGAAACTATGAAGCTCATTCTCTATATTTTCCCTCAAGTACCCACACTTTACTTCCGGACATGAGTGCACACTAGACAATTTTCAGCTAAAAACAAGCCATTGTATTTTGGAGAAAATAGCGACTATGATACCCGCCGGACACGCACTCGTATCGGATACTCAACAGAGAGTCAAACCAACTTAGCTTCCGAATGACAAAAGGAAGAAACATGAATGATGTATCGGTGGAATAAAAGGTCTAATATACTAGATCATATAAGTACTTGGTAATATGACAAGAAGCACAGACTGCTAGTTACGTTAGTGACCACAGTTATGGAGACATAACAACTTTATTTAGCATGTATAGGGGGCAAATGAGTTAAACAGAACTATAACCTACACGAAATATTGCTTTGGAAAACTTTTGACTTCACAGCCATGAGAATCTTCTTTTACATCCATGAGAAATAAAAGGGAAAGAATAGTATATATGTTAAGCTAATTGAATTCCTCCTTTTTGTCCTCTTGAAGACAATTCCTTCAGCAGCTGGCTTATGCTTACTGAAGGCCATCCTTTTGGTGGAACTTTTGTAAAGTTGTGGCATCCTCAGCTTTTCTTTTGTAAAGCATGTACAGAGAAAATATCATTATAAATGATCCATAATTGATCATATCACATGGCTTCACATCCAAAACCATATGCCTATCTCCATCTTCCCTATACTAAGGACAACATAAAGATAGAGGTCATAATAATATCATCTAGCTAAGTAATCATCATCTATATAAATTAGAGTAGTGCGATCTTTCTTTCAAATGTGTATGAAACATAATATAGAGCAGTACTCCGTATATAACAAGTCTTTTGGAAGAATGTTTGTGGATCCAATTTCTATCCCCTTTGCGCTAATGGAAGTGACTCCTATAGTCCTACTCCAATCCCATCTTATCCACCTCAAAATGTGGGTTCGGGGTTGAGGACTTTGGTGTGAAGAAGTTTACTACGTCCCGCCAAATTAGTCCATCAAATAATAATTTCAATTGACAACTTCTCACTATACAGTAGCCCCTATGCTCTACTTCCCGTGGGAAGTTGAGGTTTGTTTGAATTATTCATTACATACAACTTACAAATATGAACTTCCCCGTTAAGTAGACGAGCCTTATAGATTTGTTGCACTCAAGCTCTTGTTTCTTCATCCTGGCATCGAAATTTATCCATCAAACTCAAGGAGGCAAACATGAGGAAATTAAGACAAATCACTAGAGAACTTATTCATAAATACTTCCATTTGACGTGATCCTCTTTTCACCTTATATGTACTCCTTTTTTCTTATGTAAGAGATGCAGCTAAACAACAAGAACAATGTCAAGAAAATTGTCGGCCCATGGTATAAAAATACAGGATTTTACATGCTCGGTATTGTTACATCATGCAAGTTAGCTTCTTTATTAAGAATAAATGCTCATCATATTCATGCATTTATAGGTGAAATTGCAAACTTCTTGATCACAAATCATGACACTCTCAACAGTCCAGCAAAAGGAGGAAAAGGAAGGGACAGACAAAGGAGGCCCTTAATTTCAAAGTTCTGATTTTTCTTCAAGAAATTGACTTCTTTGAAAAGCACTCATGAAATTGACAGCACGATGCTCATATCTTTCTGTTTATTAATCTCTTTTTCTTCTGATTAAGAGGTCTGCCTCAATCACTAGCAGAGATTCTTTGACGTCAATATTACGATTAAAACTATTTACTATTAAGACCATGGAGTAAACTCTAGGAACATTAGTCAGCACTCAGCAGAAACATGCAAATATGCAAGACATAATCAGTGTATAACATATTAACATTCCATATTAGGCTCAATTCCATAGAGAATCTGTACTCTAAAACCAACTTTACAGGGGCAGGCATGCTTTCACAGCTGAGATGAACTTTATTCACTCTAATGTGGGCCTATATTCTTTCTATCAGCAGTCCTCCACTTGTTACATACTCCGTCCGTTTGGGTAATTTCCCCATATTTGGTTTTTTCACACTCTTCATACCGTGATCACAGATAACTCATCATATAAATTTGTCAATTTTTTTTTTGTAATGGTTAGTTCGCGTTGAAGAATACTCTAATATGAATATATTTTATAATTTTATCAAGTAAAAATCTTGAAGTATTAATCGGCGAAGTATAACCTCAAATATCGTCAAAAAATAAATGAAGGGAAATGACCGGGGTCTGGGACAAAGGGAGTAATGTAATCTATATATTTTTTCATGGGATAGTGGGGGAATGTGAGGTAGGGCTCTTTTGTGAAAAGAAGGGACCTGATAAACAAATACTAGTAGCAAGTAGCAAATAAAGAGAACCTTTAAAAAGTGGCAAGCAAAGCCTGCCCAGGACTCTAAAAAGGGCACCCCAGAAGCCAGAGGGATAGGTCCATAACTCGCTGCCCCCCAAACACCTTGTTGGTGACTGTCCACAAAGGCACCACCTATAGTGAATTTCAATGCATAATGATTGTTTATAGTATATGCATATAAATATGTACCAAAAAAAAAAAAATAGTATATGCATATAAATATGATCATCAAAATCATAACTAAAATTGTTCAGATAAGGTATTATACAGCCCTATAGTAATATCTCTATATGTAGAACCTATACTATTAGAGTACCTTTAAGTAAAATTCTAACTGAACAAACCCAGATAAAATTCTGAGTTCGTTATGTCTCAGAATTTACCCATATGGGATGAAATGTGGCCATCTAGGAAACTTCAGTGTTTTGGCAAGTAGCTAAAAATTGTAGATTGAGTGCAGGACAGCAATAAATGACAAGAATCTCAAACCATTCAAGTATGTATCAGGATGCCATAGCACAATTTTTCTAGCAATGGCTGTGGGCCTTGAATTTGATTACAAGGACAGAAAGCACATTTGAGTTCTGTACCAAGGTTCGTGTAATGCATTTATCAAAAAGAAAAAAGAAAAACAAGGTTCCCTAGTCATTCATATCAGAGGAGATGCTGTCTGTACATCCAAATTTCCAAGTGTGTGAAAACAAGGGAAACACATTACTAGACTCTTAACTATATTCGCTTTCACTAAGGTTTGAAACCAAAAAAATGCAAGTGTGTGGATGTTCGGTTATACGTTCGAGTCTCTCGGCGGTCCACCCATTTTATAATCATTATATTGTCCTTTATAGCTCATAAGGATCAAACAGAAAAGAGAGTTAAAAAACATTTACAATTTTATTTTTAAGAACTTGTAAATTCTTTGTAGATTGTTAAAAAATTCTCATGCTCAAAATTTTCTTTTCTGCTCGATTTGTCTTTCAAGTTTCAAAAGCTTATAGAAGTACTCGATATGATCATATTATCATATGACAAGAATGTGAAAAACATGAGCTTTTAACTAGACCAAATAACCCATCGTTTCAGGTGGTTAAGGTAAATACCAGTAGATCATGCCCCTTGATGGTGACAACAGGTACGCCTTTGAAGGCACATGCTTATCTTCCAACAACAACAAACTAGAGCATCAATTGCTGATAGTACAATTTGTGCGACACTTTTTCTTTCTTTTGTTTCTTCACTCCTTTCAATTGTGTGACTGATTGGTGGTGTACCTGTGGATGACTTCACAAGTTCAAATGCTAATAATTTCTCAGGGTCCAACACCCATTTTCTGGAAAGCAGAACTAATGTAACTTTGTATATCTAGGACCACAACAGGAGCCTCTGCAGCTAAGCCCATAAATGATCTAGATAAGTGTACATATGCACATGGTGCAATATATAAGCTCTCAAGAATTAAGATAATCTAATCTCAATCTCCAACAAATCCTTAGGTTACACTATGTAGTCTTTTGGCACAAACAAGGCTCTATGTATAGTTACACTTACTAGTGTAGACAAAAGTAATTTTTTTTTTTTTTTTTTTTATGGTACATCTAGTGTAGACAAAAGTTAATAATCAGGTTTAATAACAGTAAAAGAAACATCATAATTATAAGCAGGATTATGTAGTAATTTGCAATCATATTATTCAGATATGATCTGAGATAATCTGGCCCATTTTTTGAATTTTCCAGCCATGCTTTAACCCCACTCATATACCACTACCTTTCATAGTGGTACCAACATCATGATCCTAATGGTACTATAGTTTCACAAGACATAATAATGTTCCGGGAAGCAAAAGCTGGTAAGTGGTAACAGATGTAGTGGAAGAAAAATGCAGTTCGCATTATTAAGCATTCAAGTCACAAAAAAGAAACTATATACCGACCAGAAGTCTCAGTTACTACAGTAAAACAGCGAAAAAAAGGAAGAAAAGAAAATTGACACAACAGAACTAAACACCAACCTGTCCACAGTTCCTGCCATTTCCTTAAGTGTGAAGGTTTCATTACATAACCAATTAGTAAAAATCAGGGTAAATTTAAGAGCTTTGTCACACTAACGTCCTATGATGGCAAGTAATCTGTATAGTCAACATTATGTAGACGTAGATTAAGACCAATTCGGATCATTCGTCTCATTTTGTGTATCATCTTGTGTCATGTTTTATACAGTGTCGAATCTAAGAACAAAATGCTGGGGTAGCCATATTACAATTTTCTACCATTTTGTACTACTTTTCTACTATTTTCTTACCGCTTTCTACCATTTTCTATGCAATTTCCCAAAGAAACGGGGCAGCCGGTGCGCCCCAAACTACCCTTTGATAGGCCACTGGATTTATGACCAATTCGAATTGTGACTGCATTGCCGTATATCATTAAGATATCTAAGTAGTGGAGTTTACGATTAAGATGTAATAGCCAATATAGGGTTAAACATAGCTGCTGCTTTCCCATTTTAACATATGCGCATGCACATTGCACGCACATTCAAAGACAATGATAGTACTAGACTACTATTTTCTTTTTCCCTCCTGCCGTCAACGCATTATGGGTAAACTTGAAATTCTAACTAAGTTTAAACAAGTAAACAAAACTATCCAAACAGTGTTTTAACTAAGCTTTATAAGGTGTTGGTGAGTCAGACCAGAAACCAAGACAGAAGAATCTAATAAAGACAGAAAGACAGAAGCTTAGCTGTCTGTTTCTGTGAATTTGGGGGAGTGATGGGGAGTGGCTTCTAAATCATTGGAAATAGTGAGGCAACGAAATTGAGGCTGCTACCTTTGAATGCCTCAAATTTGGTTTTGTAAGGACTAAACAAAAACCTTTCCTCAAGGACAAAATATTGGAATAACATTCTCTACTCTCTAGTGTTCATCATACAAGACAAGGGTAATACTTACAAAAGGTAGAAGTCCCTCCAACAGAAGAAACAAGCAGATATCTAGACTTGATACCTACATGGCTCCAAGAAGTAGTTGTTCCTCATCATTTATAGCCAAATATGTTGTTTTCCTTCTCTTGGTTGCTTATACATTTGTTGGCACTGTCCTCTCTAAACCAAGCAACCAAACGTTTCGGCCGCAAGAGGAGTTGCAGAAGCTGAGAAGGATCAGAGCTTATCTGAAGAAAATCAACAAGCCTGCAGTGAAAACAATTCAGGCATGTCCATTTACCTACAGCGACAAGGAAAAAAACATGAGAAATACAACATAGTCATTTTTTGTCTGTTGGTTTCCTTTTTGGTTAGCTTCTGGTCTCGGAAACAACCTCCCTACTAGTCTAGATGGGTTAGGAACAAACAGCAAGATGCATATTATTATGTTGTTGACTGTCATTTTCATTAGTTTTCCTCCTTGGTTTCGAGACATTAATCATGAGTATTCTTGGTTGTCATACAACAGAGTCCTGATGGTGATTTGATAGACTGTGTTCCATCTCATCTTCAACCTGCTTTCGACCATCCTAAGCTCAAGGGACAAAAGCCAGTGGTACGGAACAATATCTACATTACCAATATCAATATTCATAATATACTAACATATTATCATATCTTTAAGACTTTGTCATTAACATTCTCTTTCTGTTTCAATATATATAGGATCTACCAGATAGGCCGAAAGGGTCTGACCCTGTTGATGAAGCGGCGATTAGCCTTCAGAGATGGACACAATCAGGAGAACCTTGTCCAGAAGGGACTGTACCGATCAGAAGAACTACAGAAGAAGATGTTTTGAGAGCTGATAAGATTGGAAGATTCGGACGGAAACCCGCAAGAATTGCGAGGAGGGATTCATCAAGCAGTGGTCATGAGGTTAGATTAAAGCTAATCATCATCAAGAAATGAACACTTGTGGAACATGATAATGTAGCCAAAGCCGCCATGCTTGATTCACACATATGAAGAATATGATATACATGTATACCATTGTGATGTTTAATACAATTTGTTAATCACAGCATGCAGTTGCATTCGCAAATGGTGATCAGTTCTATGGCGCGAAAGCCAGCATGAATGTTTGGACACCTCAAGTCACTGACGCATATGAGTTCAGCTTGTCGCAAATATGGGTCATCTCTGGTACATTTGGCAATGACCTCAACACCATCGAAGCTGGCTGGCAGGCAAGTCTAACAGAATAAACGTCAATATACTGCTTAGTTAACAGATACCATTACCAATTTACCATGATCTTTGGTAAGCTATTAAACAAAGCTATTTCGTTCATAATTTGATCCTCAGGTAAACCCGGCCTTATATGGTGATGGAAACCCTCGGTTCTTCACCTACTGGACGGTATGTTTCTAGCATTTTCCTTTTCTACTACGACTTCTCGTTTGTATTCTTTGTTTTCTAATGACAACAAATGTTACCTAATTGTATGGTATTAGTCATTTCTCTAACATTTCTGATTGATTGTATGTTTACAGACGGATGCATACCAAGCCACTGGATGCTACAATCTTCTATGTTCAGGCTTTGTTCAGACTAATAGACAGATTGCCATTGGAGCAGCAATCACCCCTAGATCAACCTACCGTGGTAAACAATACGACATAAGTATCACAGTCTGGAAGGCAAGTTGTTGAACTTTAGCCTCAATAAAATCCTGCTTTCAGTTTTCCAATATCTTAGTCATGGTTTGTTTTCAAAGTCAACATTCAGGACCTGAGGTTGATGGTCATTCAATGGCAATGCACGTAGCATTCACATTAATTCTTAAATTCCATACTAGCTATAACCATGGATCCAGCCTGACAATGAACTTAACTTTGATCTTGACCACTTGCAAACTATAGTCAACTGCTTGTTTCCTTCATATTTTATTCTAACTATAAGCCTATCTTTTCCTTGCCAAAGCTCTCATAGGTACATAGGTAAATACAGCCACTGTCTACGCAATTCTAAAGTTCTAGTTGTAGATATTATGATTTCTGACCAGTATAATATAGCCTGTTCTAGTTCTTTAGTGCATAATGCATCGTCTATCCTGAAAAAATCTTAAACACCCTTCCTTACACTGGTTTGATGGCCAGAATTCAGAAAGGACAAGAAAGAATTCATAAGATACAACTTTTTTTCCCTTAAAGGTAGGAATAAAGGAAATTTTTTAAAAATTATAGCTTTAAGTTCTCTTTCGGTTTGATCTCCAACAGTTTGGCGGTAAAGCAAATTGCAAAATTCATTAAGAAGCCTTTTCTACCAGTCTTTATTTCTTTACATTCATATAGACTAAATGCAGGAAATAAACCATGTTCCTGTTTTCCTTAATTCCTTTATACTCAACCAATTCCGTCCAAGTACATTTAACCTGTTTACCAATTAGGCACTTAATTAGAGGGAAAGAAGACGTAAGAAGGTCAGATATGTGCACAAAGAAGTGTCCAAAAGTATATTTTTCTCATCAAGTACAAGACAACAAAGTAATTATATAGACGTACTAACTAGAATGAGAAATTTGTGTACAGGACCCAAAGCATGGACACTGGTGGCTTGAATTCGGATCAGGGTTACTAGTAGGCTACTGGCCAGGGTTTTTGTTCAGCCAGTTGAGGACTCATGCAAACATGATACAGTTTGGAGGAGAGATTGTTAATAGCCGATCCTCGGGTTTTCATACTACAACTCAAATGGGAAGTGGCCATTTTGCAGATGAAGGATTTACAAAGGCAGCATATTTTAGGAACTTGCAAGTGGTTGATTGGGATAATAACTTGATTCCTTTGTCAAATATACGTCTTCTTGCTGATCATCCTAATTGCTATGATATTAGACAAGGAAAAAACAATGTATGGGGTGAATACTTCTATTATGGAGGTCCTGGAAGGAATGTAAGATGTCCTTAACACAACACGAGTAAAAATACCACATTCTTTTTCTTTTGGTGGTCCTGTTTGTACTTGATATAGGTTCTTAGTGATTGATTTCCGAAGTAAAATATTACATCTTCAACAACTAAGTATGCCATTTTGAGGTCAGTGTAAATCTGAGAAAATACAAGTTAGTAATAGATTATGAATTCCCTTATGTTTACTCCAGTATTTGTCCCTTCTATTCTTGCCATCTCATTTATTCAAACACACGAAATTTCGAAAACATGATTAGAAGTAAATAAATGAGGGGACCAAAGAAGAAATGCAGGAGGATACCGATTTTACCTAGGTCCATGAAATAAGGAGACAAAATGAAACTTCGAAAACAGGAGGATCCTAAAATCACCAAGAGAGAAGGGTTAGCATGTGGCCATTGTAGTAGGAGTAGAACATGTCTTACCACAGATATCACTGAAAAATAAATCTTTCAGGATTAGAGTAATCAATGCGTATCAGTAGCTAACACCCGATAAACAAAGATATGAACAGAAAACAATGTATCTCAAGTGTCCATTAATGCTAACTCAGTAAAGATCAAGTGCTATTACAGTGCTGGTTATGTAGTTACTAGTAGTTTCTAACCAAGAATCTATCACTATTCACCATGATATAGAATCAATCTATTTATTTAGAGCAAGATATAGACTTATTTTATTTCTAAATGTGAGAACAGTACTGATCAGAATGCAGATAATAAGGTGGTCTTTCATCTTATCTCAGCAAAGTAGAGTTGGATCAGTTTCCATCAGCTATATTTCGTGTCAAAATGTGGCACTAAGATTAAAATGGGACAGTTGATTACACTCAGAATACCGCTAACGAAACTACAACCACCTTGAAATATTATGTGTTGTACACGGCCGAATAAGCTAAGACTATAATTAAGGCGGCTAATTTACGTTAAAAATGGATCACTTTAAAACTGTCTAATTTTATTTCTGTGATTGTTATTATTGTTTTTTTTACAAAGAACAATTAAGACCAGTTAACTTTTTTTTTTTTTTTTAACAACAGTCAATATAAGGCCAGTTAATTGATGTGCTGTAAACAGCGTATGAGCACTTCTTACACAGATTGTTATTTATTATTAATAATTTGAACATTGATGAGATTTAGAACAGGAAGTAAGCTATCAGACAAAACTGCATTTACCAAGGCCTCTAGAATGGAGAAAACCCAATATACTTCGTAGATTGCGGGTGAAGGGAAGACCGAAACCATTTCCAAGTTCCATCTACGAGCAAACTTGCAACATGCAAGGGCTTGCATGTGGATATAGAAGCTATAATACTATAGTAGGTTGGACTTTGACTTACAAGAGTTCGTGCAACAATAAGATAATCACTACATACATGCCTAATAAATTCATGTTTCCAGAATCTAAGTTACAACTAAAATAAGGTACATCGTTTCAGTATCATCAGTTATAAAAGAGATATCAGGTGCAGTCAACCATATAAAGACTTTGACTAAAGAAAATAGTAAACCTGTGAGACAGGTAACAGGTAAGAGTGTAAGACAATACGAAGATACCATTTTCCATGTTCATCAATTGGAGATGTTAGGATCAAAAAAAAAAATAAAAAAATAAAAAAACAATTGAAGGTGTAAACGAGAATATATTCTTTAGAACTGTGTAATATTAACCACCACCCATCTGTATGAATGCTTCCAAAAAAAGTTGCAATTTCTGTAATTACTAAAATAATGGATTATTATTATTTAAATCAAGCCTAGTCACTAATTAAATTAAAGTGGTAATCTCTTATTTATACTATAATAAAAATGACCATTTTAATCGAAAAATTGACTACTTTAACACCGTCTAATTTAACTTAAAAATTAGTTGGTCTCATACAAGATTTTTTGTTTCCATACATATAAATCATGATCAGATTTTTATGTTACCCAGGTCAGTTCACTTGAGGTTGTTTGATATTCCCAAACTACATCAATTTTTTTTTTTTGAAGGAAAAACTACATCAATGTTACTAGGAGTCTAGGACCACTTGCAATATGCTCCTGGTTTTTATTCACATACAGTAGAAAACAGTAGGAAAAAAATACAGCATATGGAAGAGATTATGATCTCAAAGAAGGAAAAGCAACGAATGGGAATGCCTTTACTGATTAACCACTCATCAATGTGAATACGAAGAAAGTATAGCTAAACAATTCTTTCTCTACATATATCTTACAGCTTCAGGAAGTAAAAAAACCCGTCATAGGTTGGCAAACAAAACCAGGTAAACTCATGTTTGGAATTATAGGTATACTGTTGTTTATAGAGAACCGAGATACAACACACATGACGGGGCACTTGAAAATATTACACATTGAAAGAAACATGGTAGCTATGTACAAAACGTCAATATAGCCCACTAAAAAAAGGGAAATTATAAAGCCATGAATGAAAAGCTTTGTCCATGAGAGCCTGTTTATGTAAACCACACTCCCATGGAAGAAGCTTTACTTCCTTTGCAATTAGAGATGTCCTAGAAGAATTACACGCCAAAACAACTAAAACATACAACATGTATTCTTCACTTAGTCAATTTGCCAACTAGAGACTCGTACCTTGTATCGCCTAACTTAGGGACAAATTTCTTGTCAATCTATACACAAGAACTGTTAGCAAGTCCAATAGGCTATCTTCAGCAGTTTTTAGTATCCATTAGTCCATGGCATCATCAAGAGCTTGACCCCTTCAACGGATCTAATATGAGGCTGAGTTTTCATCTCTGAGCTTATCAACCAAATCCAAGTGACCTTTAGCTTTTAGAACGCAGTCGATCAATCTGATAAGATTCTCAGAACCGGAGACAGAGGACCCAACTGTGTCAACAAAATCATGGATACCATTCTTTAAGGCCTTCTTGTCTTCATAGTGACTGCATTGCTCATGAAGCATTTCATATGTTCTACTCAGAGCAGAATATAGTTCTAAAAAATCTGGCTCCTCTAAGCTCTTCCAGATATCCAAGATGTCATTGTCTTCAGCTAAACTGGTTGAATTCATCTTTAAAGCAACTCTTCTTACAGACATTAGGTTCAGAACAATATGCTGAGTCCATGGACAGTCTCTTGGGATGTTGCAAAGTTGGATCAAGTTGGCAAAAGACAGGCGTGTAATGAAGGTGAAGAAGTCAAAGAAGTTCATCCCTGCCCAAATAAAAAGCATTTTGGAACCGCAAGATGAAGCAACATTTTGTAATGCATATGCTTAAGATTTTTGTTAAATTAGCTAGTTTTCTTTCTTTTCCCCCCTTTCTCTTTTGTTTGGGCCTTTGGGGGGAACGAGGGAAGTTTTTTCTTTGAAATTAAGAGTACAGAAACTGAAAGAGCTCTAGAGAGAGTCATAGTTTTTTATGCATCTTTATACAGCATTCCTTTGCCACACCCCTTTATTTACCACATCTACTCAAAACCAGGTTGAATTTATCCTATATGTTCCAGTGCTATGCACAATTCTAAGCATAGCAACTCCACAAGTCCAAAATGTGACATTCTAAAACATGTTGTTTCACATCACTTGGCTGACTTCATTTAACAGGACTTGTGCAGGCTAATGAGAAGTATGATGATTCTCACACATAAGCAAAAGAGATGTAAGCATTTCCTGAAGAACCTTATGAAAGCTCATCCCATACCTGTATTAGCAGCAAGGTTACGCTGGCAGAGGCTCTCAAAATCATCACATATGTCCCTAATATCTTCTATTAACTCCTTAGCCTCATTGTAGTCTCCAACAATCAAATTCCACTGGAAGGCATGGCAATTAGTACACTTTGCCTTACAATTTCATATTAAAAGTAAATCAATCCATTAATCTTACCACCCAATCCAGATTATAAGCATTGAACCAGTTGTGATTGATAGATATTGCATCTTCCTAAAAATTTTATCAATCATATTAGTAATATCACTGGACTAAAATACTCATATAGATCACAAACTAGTTAACAAGTTGGGGGACAAAACACGGGACAGTTTCGAAACACATCACTTGCATAATTCAGGCTTACCACAGATATATGCCTCATCACAACAGCCTCCGTAAATTCATATTTTGATATGCATTAGATTTATTAGTATATTACATTTCATCACCATAAAACTAGTTATGACCGATTTGCTAGTGTATTTGTGCCTTCGGAAAAAGGCCAATAGATGCATCAAGACAGGGCTGTGTGGTCTCTATTATCATCCGTTTCTTTGTCTCATAATCTCTCTAATTCATAGTATCAGAGACAATGGAAGGTACAATTTGAAAAACTATACCTTATTTTTTTACTATAAAGTAGACTGTATAATTGAGTACTATCACAGATACGAGAGTATGTAACAGTAGCTGTTGTGATCAGACAATCATACCAGATTATGCACTTGATGGTACCACCCACTTGGAACAAATATTATTTCATCCTTCATTTGTGTGCACTCCAACCAGACAGCCTGTGAGGAAAATGAAAAGTAAATACAAGCCAACAGACCATGTTACAGATTTACCAAAAGGCTTGCAGAGATTATAGTTACCTTCTGGAACTCAGGGAACTTGGATTCACTGACATCCTCAAAGATATTATATACAGAATTTTTCATATACCTGCAGTTACATATAAGATGTTAATTTTGTACAAGAAGCAGACACTATCGTATGAGAATATTACTATCTACTATTCCAGTAATATCAAGGAGTTATTATTCAGATAGTGACACAATCTGGAAATCACATCACCGTTGAAACTTTAGATTTTTTTATAGCTCAGAAAGGCAGCTTCAGTAAAATTCCCTTTCAGGGACAGCTAAAATAAAATGCTATTTAGCATTTCTATATGCAATTTAGATGAAGCTATGAGTTTGGGACTCTCTTAACAGCCACAGCCCACCAGACTTGACAGTGTTCTCTATCTGTTCTCAAAGGGTCACTAACTTTGCAAGGGAGAGACTAAAAAGGTTCATTAGTCCTCCACTTTTACTACCATAGTTCATCAGCTTAGTCATTTGTTCATGAATCTATTTCAACATTTCAAATCAACCATACCTGTCAAACACAAGGTGGCGTTGAGCAGGAGGAAGGAAAAGCCATAATTTTGTGCCACATACATTAGCCGACCAGCTGTATGACCTGAAAACATCAGCGTGCAAAGGAGTCCAAGTGCCTGCACAAGAAAAGCATGTTCAGCATTCACCGTTATCTAGACTACAGTGCGGCGTACACTAGAACCGAAAAAACAGTCTTACAAGAAATATACGATGGCACCTAATCCCGAACCTTTTGGTCCCATATACACAAACCGGTAGTCAGAGTAGCTGATTTCATCCCTCTTCTTGTAATTAAGATCATTATGCATGTGATACTCATCGAGGTATAAGTTCAGCCAATCATCCATATAAAATAAAGGCGTTTCATATGCCTCATATTTAGGGTATTCCTGCAAGCAGATTACCAAAGATGACCAGTCAGCAAAGCTCATAACATAGATAAAATGGTGAAACAGTAACAAATCTTTCTATAGGTAACTGGCTACTATGTGGTCGTAGTTGTGGTTTCAATATTTACTGTTCATTATAAAGACACCTCATTCAGGACATTTTTCAATGGGTTGGGGGACTATAGAGCCATGGGCAGATACAACAAGAAGCATGGGGTAGCATATGCCACCCCAATTTGTAAAATTTGGTAGGAAAAGGTACACAAATGGTAAAAGGGTAGAAATTTATAGAAAAAATAATAGAATTACGACCTCCTTTATAAAACTTGGATCCGCTCCTGTATAGAGCCATATGTAGGCAGAGGTATTTAACCTGGAAGTACCTCAATCAAATCCCTTACAAGAACCAGGTAGAAGGATAACAGCCTACAGCTATGTCTTCACTCACTGGCACAAGACAACACCCCCCTACCTCTCTTCCAATATGCGGAAGCATACTTCATGCACTAATTGACTTATAGAGCAAATGTACCAGAGCAAGAATGTGACAATATCAGCCACTAAGAGTGAAATCAATTTATAAGCTGCAAATTCTTCCAGTATCCGTAGTCACTTTGAAAACCAGGTAAAGCTTTACAATCCTGTTATACTTTCCATCTGGAAAGATCACCAAACAGTTGCAAGTACATTATTGATTGCTGACCCAGAATATATTTTTTCACTTACAAGTCTTTTCTAAGTTCGGCCTACCAGACAGTAGCAAAGGCCTCTAAAATATTATGGTTCACTGACTAAAAGGATAGTGAATCACACCATTTACACAGCATAGAAATTATCAGCCACCAATTTTCATCGCAGACTCGTGAATGACGCAGTAGTGAATCGCTTCCCAGGTTCAGAAACCTCCACATAGATACATAACAGGAAGCAGTAGCATGTGATATAAAGGTTTTACTGGTACCAGTATACATGTGGCCCCTGATCGACACAACAGATAATTTGGTTGCAAAATTGACTGGCAGTCCCACAGTCCGGACTTTCATACTCCCCTTCTTTGTCAGAACTAAATCTCTCAGGACGACACTGAATAGTCACGATTTTAACTTAGACATACCCACAGTTTCTCAAAGCTAATTAGAACAATACCATGTAAATAAAGATTGAACTCAAGAAAGAGAGGGCTCCATAGTGCATATTAGAAAATGACAGAAAATGATAAGAGGTTAAGTTCAACTCAAACCTTAACAAAGTGCCAGTCCTTCAGATATAACAGAGACTTATCACAACCATCAGCTGAAACATTAGGATGTGTCTCTTTGTCCTGTCCATTCAGTTTAATCCAGTATTCTATGTACTCAGAAACTGTCATTTCCACTCTCTTTTGATCAGTAAATTCCCTATTATAACAGTCTGCAACCTGCAAATTATGAGGTCAAAAGCCACAGATTAGCATATCGATCATGATCAAGCATAACACTCCGGAAATTCATTCAATAAAAAGCAAACCAAAGATTCAATATCTTAGTCATACTGTTGCTCCTGTTGTCAAAACTTCTACTATCATACCACTATAATTCTTTAGTATCCAACTTTAATTATCTGCGCCACCCATGGTGCATCGTGCACAATATTCAACATTATAACAATACATATTCACGTAAATTAATGTAGTTTATTATATTTATCAACTTTAATATACATACTATAATATACACATATTCGCTAACCTTATAATTCATATTCATCAAATATGCAATACACATCCATCAAGTATCCCGTATTATATATTACATATTCACCGAATGTATTGCACATATTCATCCATATTCATCTCGTGCATGATGCAGCATGCAAAGGGTGCGCAATATAGTTTGCGCCAATATAACAGAAAATATATTAGTGGGGTCACCTGAACTTTGGACTGACCAAAATGGGCAGACAAGAAAAGGAGGTTAGGCAGTCCATTTGGGCCCACCCAATCCTTACAAGCTCTCCACTCATCCATTAAACCAGTTAGAACAACAGGTTTGTTCTTGGCCATGTACTTTTCCACGAACTCGGTGTAACTCAGTTCCTTCCCGTTCACTCTTTCTATCTCTCCTCCTATTTTCAGCTTCTTCTTCATTTCCATGGCGTCCATTTTTTTGCGGGAATTGTCTTGACTCGGGTGAGTTGACTCGGGCGAGTTGGTTGACTCGGTTTTTGCTTTGGTGGTTAAAGGTGGGGATTTGGGCCGGATACTTGAGGGGATAGTAAAGTTCAGATTTTAGACTTTATGGCCCATTAATCAATGAATCGTTTTATTTGGGCCCTGTTTGGTAAAAAAGGGTAGCGCCGTAGCGGGTTGCAGTAGTAGGTAGCGGGTTAGATTAACGGGTTTGACAAACATACTCGTTAAACAATCCGAACTCAGGCAAATTATTAGTTATACCTGATTCAATTTAGGGTATTTTTATATACTTTTATTATTTTTTCTCAAAAAACATATAAAGGTACATATAGATATACTTGAGAGTATGTATGCAATAGATCTTAAACTGAGAGCGAGACATGTTACCGCCCTACTGTAGAAACAGTTGTTGGTTTAACTTATAAACAAGTGGTTTAAGGTTCAAGCCCTGGCCCCTGTAATAAGGCATATGCTGTACATTGATCTATCATGTATGTAATAAAAAATCAGCTAAATTTATGCAAGAAGTTACAGCTTTGAAATGTAGTTAACCATCTACAAGAATGGAAGAAGCAACATTAAGGGTCTATACTGCTACCTTCAGCAAATTTATTGTCAGTTCTACCACCTTGGGACTTCAATAAGCAAAGCCAATGCCAACAAAAATGTCATTACCGCCCTACTGTAGAAACAGTTATTACATCACTGAAGCTCGAATTCACGGCACTTGAAGATGAGGCATTATCAGATGGTGGTTTCGTAGTACTGAAAGCTGGTTGGTTTGGAGATGGAAGACTTGCATTTTTGCTACTCAGCATGAGAACTACAGTTGACATGGTTGGACGATCACTAGGATCCTCTTGAACACATAACAACCCAATATGAATGCACATCAAGACTTCAGATGCATTGCATGATTCTGTCAGGGTTTGGTCTATCAGGTCCATTCCTCTATTTTCACCCCACAGTCTCCAGGCCTAAACCACATTGAATCAGAGTGAAAAATGATAATTGACAAAATACACTACCGTTCTAATTAAGAAGAGATCGGATAGTAAAACTCACATGCCCAAGCAGACTCCGACCATGCTCTAGCATGAATATTTTTGAATTCCTTCTGCCACATAGAGTCTCCAACACCACCACGCCGAAGCTGAAAACATCAGACTTGACCGAAAAGAGGCCTTCGTATGCATATTCTGGAGACATGTATCCGCTGTGTTACAGCAACTTGGTCACTCTATGCACAGTATTGTGTGATTAAATGATAATAATAACAGAAATGCATCTATTAAGACTGAAATATTTGATACTGGTATTTCTTACTATGTTCCAACAACTTTTGCAGTGCTTGCCTCTGTGTCTTTCCCTTCAACAATTCTTGCTATGCCAAAATCTGAAATTTTGGGATTGAGGTCCTCATCAAGTAAAATGTTGCTTGGTTTCAGATCTCGATGGATTATTCGGAGCCTGGAGTCTTGGTGAAGATAGAGAAGGCCTCTAGCTATTCCGAAAATGATGCTAAAACGCTTCTCCCAGTCCAAGTGCACAGAAGAAGTGTCATCTTCTTGCAAAAAATTTATGCACGGCTACCACCATTACTCAGAGAAAAGTAGTCAATCTCATTCATATAAGTTGTAAACTTACTTTGACACTTACCAAATAAGCAAGTGTCCAGACTTCCGTTAGGCATATATTCATAAAGTAAGATCTTCTCCTCTGCTTTCACGCAATATCCAAGAAGTCGTACAAGGTTCCTGTGCTGGAGTTTGGCAATTAACACAACCTCGGTCCTAAACTCCTCAACACCTTGCACAGATACACTGGAAAGCCTCTTGACAGCAATTTGCTTCCCATCTGAAAGCTTACCCTGAATGCAGAGTTCCCCCATAATGACAGGTTCACATAGTCGTACATAAGAAAATAATCACTGACTAAATCACTTAGAATTACCCTGTAAACGGACCCAAATCCCCCGGTTCCAAGCTTATTTGCTTGTGCAAAGTTGTCTGTAGCTGCTAGTATGCTTCCCCAATCAAAAAAAGGAACATCTATGCCTTCAGTTTCATCTCCTTGGAACTCCATAGTATCTGCAGCATAGGTTGCATTACTTGGGGTAGCAATTTTCATATGTACGTACTAGTGTAAATGAATGGCATTGAAGAGAAAGTGACAGGCAGAAAAATTCATCAAGGTAGCTTAAATTAACTGCATTCTCTTCTTCTGACAACCAAACATGCTACTTCTTACATTATGCAACATCCAGTATGTAAATGAAAATGGTCTAATTTGCTTACCTTGCCTTTCAGCCTTTCTTCCCTTATGAATAAGATAAATATAGATCATGCCACACAAAAGAATAATCGACAATGCACCACCAATGCATGAAGCCACAACCTTGAGAGGAAAATGTACTGTGGAGAAAAAGCGAACATGGTCAATATTAGGATCATCTGTAAAGCATAATTAGGAAATTGAAATAGAAATTTTGTGACTGCTAAAATATTGTAACACAGTTTTGGCTGGCATTTACTTTCAAACAACCACATCCGTCTCAGTGACATAGCAGCAGATTTAAAAGCTGAATTGTGAGATTGGAATATACAAGAAGCAATAAGGAACGCACCTCTTTTACATTTGAGGTTCAAGCCATCCCAGTGAAACTTTCGTCCACAAAAACACCTCATTTTACCCCCTGATCCGCTTTTGCAAGTAGTGTGGCGCAAACTATTACAATCCGAGGGTTTGTCGCATGCAATTTCTGGAGCTGGTTGCCAACCAATTTCTACTTCAATGAAAGGTCGTTCAATGTCAATCAAAGGCTGGTCATTGACAACATTGCAGTTTCTAACAGTAAACGGCAATGAATCTTGAGGTGATAGAACCAAGGAGTCTATATATCTACTCTCACAACTATTGGCATGTTGTACTTGGATGTAAAATATTTTTGCGACTGGATCAATCAAGTTGACTTTGAAGGCACCATTGGGGGTTGAGAAGTTAACTTGGCCTGTTTCTGCATTGCAGTGAAAATTTGAGTACGATGAATCCCCACAAGTTGCTGCTGTGCTAAGTGGATAGGGAATAATATAAGTTCCACAAGGACTACAGTCTCTTGGAGTTGATTCTGCAAAGGATAGTGATAAATGTCAGCCAGAATATTTTGCAACATCCCGTTAAGCAGTTCTATCTCATAAAGATCAGATGAAGATTTGAATTCATGTTTTATCAAGATAATATGATAATCATTCATTGTAAAAAATTGGTCTGAATCGAGATCAGTAACAGAATAAACCATAATCCCTATACATTCTCATTTAACAAATGAACTTGCTTTTACTCGTGATTTATTAATACTCAAGCATTTAGGATAGTGAGTATCTCTGAGCCAATTGTCTTTTAGCATAATGTAGGTGAATGAAATGTGTGTGAATGTATGGGGGCTTTTTAGTGGAAACAGAGAATCCAAATACCTATATCAGAAGTTGTTGTACGAAGGTAAAGAGTAATTCCACCGCCATAATCCTCTTGCAAATCAGATAGTTCATCCGACCATGTTAAGCATTGGTTCTCATTAGAGTGGCTTGTTCCTTTGCAATCAGCATTGCCATAATAGTAAGCTACACAACTGTTGTCCTCGAGACATTGAGCTGTACAGTTTACTGATGTAGATGCAGCACATAACTGGTTTCCTACATTCATCATGGGTAATTTCAAGAAGATGTCATTTGAACTGCCATTCCTGTCAGATGGACGTCCTGATATTGGAGAACATCCACCAGAAGTATCACCTGAGATCCACTCTGTGCTAGGCTTGAATCCTGGCAAGCACTTGCAGGATAACCCATTGTTACTGTTGCAACTGCCAAAATTTCCACATGTATTATACAAACTACACCTATCTTTTGGCTGTGACCAAATCAAAAACCAGTTTCGTTCACAATCACGTTTCCAAAACTGAACATGTCCAGAAAAGTTCATTACTAATCTTGTAGTTGCACAAAGAGAGGATCCGTGAACCAAAATTTCAGATGGTTTTGGTGTGTCGTCAAAAAGGGTAGTTCCGCTCTCCCAGTAGTGTACTACTCCTGTTTCCGTGATGACAATTTCATCATCAGTTTCCCCAGGTTGCAGCAACATTGTAAAGTTCCCTTGTGCAGGTTCATTATGAGTTTGCCAAGACGTGAAATTTAGGTTTCCATATGTATTTACAGTACTCATCCCTGGAAGAACAGTATCTGTAGGATGTTGGAAACTTTGCCACAATATCGGATCTCCTTGCATTCTTCTGTCATCCAATATCAGGTTACCATTATCATGCAGACATAGTCTTGTGGCATTAATGGAGTATCCTGTGGGATTTTCAGAACGAGAAGGAGGTGGTGTTTTTCCGAAAATTCTAGGAGAGCTGCTAGATGTGTGAACATAACTTAGACGACCGAGGTCATTCGGAAAACTTACATTGAAGCTATTAGAATCGGTAGACCAGTACGTTCTATTTCCGGAATTTAATAACTCAGCTTTACCATCTTGTATGATAAGGTAGCCATTGGACTCTAACAAAGGTGTATCTCTATTAGCAACCCATACGACGATCTTCGGATCGGACTCATTATAGTACCATATGCCCAAATATCTGTTTTGGCTAGAGCTTCCATCAGGAGTGAAGAATCCAAACTCAAATACATTACCTTGAGATACTAGAGCACTGCCAGACCCTGAACTATTATCAGGGATTGAAGATCCTTCAATTAGGCAATCGCTACCAGTACCACTGCATACTTGTATTCGCATGGAAAACAAAAGCACGTGTAAGAAGAAGAAGAACATGGGATTACATATAACGCACATTGTGGACCTCGGAGAATAGCTCCTCATAGTGAATGCCATCATAGAAGTTTTACGTCTCAAGGGACTATGAAAAGAGGAGCCATCAAAATGGAAAATGTGAATGTGCAATAGTCCTCCTATTTTGTCCCTGCAGTACAGCCACACAAATTTTTGCCTTCTTGCCAAAGCAGCTCAACTTCTTTACTTATTTAACAAAAATGCCATTACAATATCAAAACAGTACTTGAAGTTTTACTACTAATATAATATAATCGACAGCAACTACCAGACCATACCAACATATAACTAAGAGCAACTAGCAGACCCATATATAATTTACCTAATAAATTTTACAGAAAAAACATTTTACCCTATAGGCGTTTATGTTTCAATCGGCCTGTTCAGTACTCCTTAGAGACAACAACAAGACACTAAAGCTTTGACACTATTCAACTTTTAATTTGTACCTTTTTGTGTGTAATGTTTACACACATATCATTGAGCTTTATGCTACGTTTATGTACACTCCATTTTTCAGAAAATATATGATGGTAGAAAACATGAAGGTGCACTGAATAATCGAGAAAAATTGTGAAATAAATTTCTTAATCCCGATTCTTTGTAGACATATGTTAGATTAAGTCCTAAACAGCAATGAGCAGTGGACTTGGCAATAGAGTAAAATGAGCGAAATTGTAATGATAACTAAGTCATTGATCACGGTAATTTGGCCCAAAAGTCGATAGCATGATTGTATGATTGTCATGAAAGACTAGTATACGTACAAAAATTAGTGAGGACACCTTACCAATGGTGGGGTGACCAAGGTTTAACTCTATTAGTAGACTTAGGGGTCAACCAGAAAGCATTGCCAATAATAATAGCTGGAATAATGTTGATAACATTCTTCTGCACCATCAATATGCAGGCCAATTTCATTTCTATGGTATCTTCTTACTCGGCTCATTAGGATACCTGCTTCTACAAGGAAACAGAATTTTTTAAATTTTAGGGAATTTCTTTTTGGAACTTTATGGAAAGTCCCTATCCTAGTCTAACTATAATCAATTCAAAGAAGAGTTATAGCTTTGTAGGGTCACCGCCTTCTCGTACAAAAACCTATATAAACCTAACAAGGTCTTTCATAATTCTTACTTTCAACTCCTCGCTACGTTGTCTCAATTAACTCTCGCGTTCTCTTTTAGTTTGTTGCGTACTACGTGAAATTCATCTTGAGTTGAAGAACCAAACAATGGTGGATTCGTATGATTTCTTTTCCTATTTAGATATCCTTTTTAACTCTATATGATCATGTTACGTTACGTTTGAGAGTACTTTTGTATGGTTGTTTTTAATAAAGTGGGTTGTCTTTAGATATATCTATATGGTGATCATCATGTTAATGCATGTAAAAATTACACAAGAGTATAATTGTATACATTAAAAGATAAAGTCGCTAAATTTTTGAGGAGTTTTAGAGTTCATGATTTCACTACGTTTTATATCAGTTTTTTTCTGTCCTGATGATCATATGAAGACATAAAGTAATGGATGTGTTCATAAATTTTTTGTAGTAGCGAGAAGAGGCTGATTACTTTGATCATATATTGCTCGTGTCAATATGGCTATTTGTTTTGAATCTTCCTATACGTTGACGATTCTTGAATCAATAAACTTTGTTACTGATCGTTGGTAAATTGAGTAGTCATAGGATTAATTATTAATTCTACAGTCGATACTGTAAAATTTATAGGAAGATTAATGTTGGCTTGCAGGGACTTTTAAAGTTCATACTTCATAGTCTAGTCCTTGTTTAAATTGAATTATGTATCTCTATCACCTGCAATCTAAAAATTGTAGAAGTAAATGTATTTCGATATCAAGCTTTTGGGTCATAGAGCAACTTTAGAAAAAGTACACGATACTTGTGGTAATTACTAATTATTGGAATGTTCAACAGGAAAAGTGAAAAGAAGGACTTTGCTACTGCAATTCTTGAGCGTAAGAAGGCTCCAAACCGTCTTGTTGTCGATGAAGCCACTACCGATGACAACTCTGTTGTCTCCATCAATCCTTTTGTCATGGACAAGCTTCAGCTTTTCCAAGGGGATACAGTGTTGGTTAAGGTGTGTTTCTTGTGATTTTGGCGGATGAAATTTCGCTTTTGTTTATATTGTTACATGGCTAAATCTAACTTCCGTGTATGATGCAGGGAAAGAAAAGAAAGGATACCGTTTGCATCGTACTGGCGGATGACCAGTGTGAAGAACCAAAGATTAGAATGAATAAAGTTGTGAGGTCAAATCTTCGAGTTCGCCTTGGAGATGTTGTATCTATTCATCAATGCCCTGATGTGAAGTATGGCAAACGAGTTCATGTTTTACCAGTTGATGATACAATTGAGGGTTTGACTGGCAACCTGTTTGATGTCTATATAAAGCGTAAGTTTATGTAACTATGAACAAGAGTCTTGCTTTCTTTTGCATGTTGATGGTTTAAATTACCATGTTCCATTGACTAGTGTTGTGCTTGACACTTTTTGTCTTGTTTGAAACAGCATATTTTCTGGAAGCTTTTCGACCTGTCAGAAAAGGTGATTTCTTCCTAGTCAGGGGAGGAATGCGAAGTGTTGAGTTCAAAGTTGTCGAGACTGAACCTAGTGATTTCTGCATTGTTTCCTCTGATACTGAGATATATTGCGAGGGTGAGCCTATTAAGCGTGAGGATGAGGAGACATTAAACGAAGTTGGTTATGATGATGTTGGTGGAATGAGGAAACAAATGGCTCAAATTCGCGAGCTTGTTGAACTTCCACTTCGACATCCCAAGCTCTTCAGTGCAATCGGTGTTAAGCCCCCCAAAGGAATTTTGATGTATGGACCTCCTGGTTCAGGAAAAACACTGATTGCGAGAGCTGTTGCAAATGAGACTGGCGCATTTTTCTTAGTGACTAATGGGCCGGAGATCATGTCAAAAATGGCTGGTGAAAGTGAGAGCAACTTGAGGAAGGCATTTGAAGAAGCCGAGAAGAATGCACCTTCAATCATTTTTATTGATGAGATTGATTCCATTGCTCCTAACAGAGAAAAGACCAATGGTGAAGTTGAAAGGCGCATTGTTTCTCAACTGTTGACCCTGATGGATGGTCTTAAGAGCCGTGCACATGTTATTGTCATGGGTGCTACAAATCGACCAAATAGCATTGACCCTGCCTTGCGTAGATTTGGAAGATTTGACCGTGAGATTGACATTGGTGTTCCTGATGAAGTTGGAAGGTTGGAGATTTTGCGCGTCCAAACAAAGAACATGAAACTTGCAGAAGATGTAAGAGACACTTTCTAATATTTGATGTTCTTATTTAGCTAGTTTCTCCCTACTCTAGATAGACACATTAGAGAATACGATTAATCATATTATGTTGTCCTCTTTTCAGGTTGACCTTGAAAAAATGTCAAAACAGACACATGGATTTGTGGGTGCAGATCTTGCTGCTCTATCTACAGAGGCGGCTCTTCAGTGTATTAGGGAGAAAATGGACATAATTGACTTAGAAGATGAAACAATTGATGCTGAGGTGCTGAATTCTATGGCTGTCACCAGTGACCACTTTGAAACTGCTCTGGGGATTTCCAATCCCTCAGCTTTACGAGAAACAGTATGTTTTTTCTTCACTTTGGCTTTCTTTTTTCTTTTTGTGGTAATACAGAAATGCATATATCTAAATCATGTTCACAATACAACTATTGTTCCTTAAAACATTAGGAATTTCCTCAACGTACTGTAGCTTTCCTATATCATGTTTGTTTTATTAACCTTAGAACAAATTAATAATGAAGAAAACTAAAATGACGCTATTTCAAAAGAAAACCCTCTAATGGTACATTATATTGTTGGATATGTGTATTAGCCTACTTATTGGTTCTACAAAAGTATAATTTTTATGTGCACGTTAAGTTGTCTTCTCCGACTGTTAGAGCTAATACTGGTCGTATTGTCCGTTTCGTTTGTGTTCATTTCGATGTTGTGACTGTTGTTTACTTCTTTCTATAATCATTAAACCCAATTAATTTGTTTGGCAGATCGTGGAGGTTCCTAATGTCTCTTGGAATGATATTGGTGGATTGGACTACGTCAAAAGAGAGCTTCAAGAGGTATGTCGAACAACAATTTCCTACTCTTCCCTACTCGACCCCCTTTTATTGTTATAATCTTCTCAAGTCATCACAATTTTAGCATACACAGTAATAAGTAGCTTGAAGGTTTTTCAGAGTTCTATTTCTGCTTTCCGCTTAAGAATTTAATCTTGGTTTTTCGGCAATTGACAGACTGTCCAATATCCTGTCGAGCATCCAGAGAAGTTTGAGAAGTTTGGAATGTCACCTTCTAAGGGTGTTTTATTCTATGGTCCTCCTGGTTGCGGTAAGACACTGCTTGCAAAGGCAATCGCTAATGAATGTCAGGCCAACTTCATCAGTATTAAAGGCCCGGAATTGCTGACAATGTGGTTTGGAGAAAGTGAGGCCAACGTGAGAGAAATCTTTGATAAAGCTCGCCAATCAGCTCCTTGTGTGTTGTTCTTTGATGAACTCGATTCCATTGCTATTCAGGTAATTTTGTTATGTTAGAATTTTGTATAGGAAGAAATTATAATCTGTCATTCTTGTTTTCCTAATCAAATTGTGTAAATCTTATAGCGTGGAAGCTCTGGTGGAGATGCTGGTGGAGCTGCTGATAGAGTGTTGAACCAATTGCTGACAGAAATGGATGGGATGAACGCTAAGAAAACAGTTTTCGTCATTGGTGCCACAAATAGGCCTGACATTATCGACCCTGCATTGTTGAGGCCTGGACGCCTTGATCAATTGATCTACATTCCTCTACCTGATGAGAATTCACGCCTTCAGATTTTCAAGGCTTGCTTGCGGAAGTCCCCAGTTAACAAAGATGTCGACCTATGTGCTCTTGCAAAGTACACAAATGGTTTCAGCGGAGCAGACATCACTGAAATATGCCAACGTGCTTGTAAATATGCTATCAGGGAAAACATCGAAAAGGTATGTCTAACTCACCAATCCTTTCTTGATGAGGGTTATTCAATCATTCAACATGTGCATCCACTCGTTAAAACTTTGCTCAATGACTCAGAACATGCGTCTATTACTTGTCCATAGAAATCTGTCAATTTTGAATATATGTGTCAATTTATTTTTAAATGCATCTATAGTGCTTTAAAGACTTTTAATCGATTATGTTCTTACCATCTTACTTTGGCAACTGACAGGATATTGAGAAGGAAAGGAAGAGGGCACAGAATCAGGATTGTATGGAAGAGGAGGTTGATGAAGAGGTTTCCGAAATCAAACCTGCCCACTTTGAAGAGTCTATGAAATACGCTCGTCGAAGTGTGAGTGATGCTGATATTAGGAAGTATCAGTCTTTCGCACAAACACTGCAACAATCTCGGGGTTTTGGCACTGAGTTTCGGTTCAACAATGAGAGTACTGTTACAACGGAACAATCTATCGACATTCCTAATGTTGATATTGATGAAGACTTGTACGATTAGATGAGCAACATAAGATTTCTTTTGGGTAGACCTTTGGTAGTATAAATGTTATTGGATTTTCGTAGTTTGTCTCTTGTAAACATTTCTTTTACATACTTGATACAGTAATACTTCGTATGTTGGTACCTTGTTGTGTTTGCGCTTTGTTTTATACATGCATAAATTGCTTACTATGTGTCGTTATAATGTGCTGAAGATGCCCCTGTTAAAAATTCACTTGTAGGTTGTCCTAGCTGATTCTCGTTCCGCTTCATGTCTTTTCAGACATTGTTTCTCCAAACTTGAGGTTCCTCGTCCCCTTCCCTTAATCTTGCCTCTCAAGTGATTGTTTGTTCCGATGATGAAAGGAAAAGGTTGCACATAATTGAGTTAGATGTTTTTCTTGAAGTTGGTCTTGTGGATATTAGACAACACTTGCATCTGATATACACAGGTAGATTCTGTGAAAATATGAGAACTTTGATGAATATAATATGATCAAAAAAATATGCTGTCGTCCAAAGTAACAGTTCACAAAAAGAGCACTTAACCAATTTTGTAGCTATCGGTTCTAGACTCTTAGTGCAATGCATACTTTTGATATGTGGTAGGTTCATCTTCTCTAATGTGCTATCGAGCTCCCTAATTTTTTTTTCGATGGAATGTAAGGTCTTATTAAAAGGCGAAAGCCATGACGATCTTAGCCCTAAAAGGCGAGATTGAGCAAAAAGTGCAATCCACAATAAGAGAAAAGTACTATTAAAAAAGGAAATTATGCCCATTCAATCCAAGTTCCCCCATTTAATGCACCTTTCTTCGCAAGATCATCTGCAACGCTATTAGCCTCTCTTCGTCGAAATTGAAAGTTGTTGACTTTCTTAAGTATTAGAAGAAAGTTCTCCAATTTATTTCCGGCAAACCTCAACGACCACGGCCACTTATCTTGGTGTGTTATCCAAGAAAGTGCATTCAATGAATCTGACTCCACTATCAACTCCGAGTACATCAGGTCACTCCGGTGAAGAAAAGTCTCAAGGGCGAAAACTATCGCTAAAAACTCAGCTTCATTGGGGTCTTTAATGCCCACACCCACTGAAAAGGAGCACAAGACATCCCCCTTATCATCTTTAAGAACACCTCCAATGTCAGCTGCACCCGGCTTCCCTAGTGCAGAACCATTTGACATTCCATTTAAGGACACCACGAGGTGGGGGCTGCCACTCGATGTTGGGTCTAGATAATCGTTTCTTTGCCCATGTCGAGCTCCCTAATTAACATCAACATGGATTACAAATTATTTTCAAAGTCTGTCCTTTGTTGCAGATGAGGAATTTTTTCATCATAAGCTGATGGTTGATAGCTTAATTATTCCAAGCGCAACTATACGAACTCTCCTTTCACTATGGCCGAATTGTCCAACATACATGTATGCTTCTAAAATATCTAATCATGAGTCTGCATTTGGGTCTTAAAACCTTTTCTGTGTTCAATGATATAAAACGTAACAGAGTTAATTGTAAGTAATATTTTCAAATCCATAGTAGAACGATTAAAATTAGATACAAATTTTAGATACTGAAACCTTATTATTCTATAATGGCAAAGTAAAATAATATATCAATTAGCTAGTTACTTATTACTAAAGACTTCTGATCACATTCATAGACATAGGTAGGCATAAACAATTTTTGCAATCGGACTTGTGATTTTTAGTGCTATTGAACTTGAACTATGGATATTTATACCAAGGTATTTTAATAAATTAATTGTCAAAGGCTTTTCTCGAAATGTGTGAACGTCAAGTATCTTTATATGTTTGCAAGCAATGATCAAGAACTCAACAAATGTGTTTTTTTTTTTTTTTTTTGAAAGAACTAATATATGAATTCAAATATTTTCTATTGAGTTGATTACGAAAAGAAAAATGGACTTTATTTGAGCCATTGGTCACTGATGGTTACCCTTTTCAATCTTTCTTAAAAAATAAATCATTATATCTTGTCAATATGTGAATGGGAAGCCGAGGTGACTTCTAGATCTTACGAGGTCGTCAAAGGGATCTTATTTCTACATACTTGATCATGTATACTAGCTGTAAAGGCTATTCAGGTTTGCATCAGAAATTCGCAATGGAAAAGAATCAGCATGGCGCTAAAGCTTGTAGCAAGGAGCTTGTATTTGTCGATGATGGCCATTTGCTTTTTTCGGTTTTCACGATCCCATATAGTTCGAATTTGAGCTGGGTAAGACCACTAGGCCGATAATGGTCATTTGTATGCAAGGACTACCCAATAGGATTCTAAGAAGTTGTATCATCATTATCAAGTACGAGAAGTATTGAGCTTCGTACAGATGCTATAATGAGGTCACCCCTGTACGAAGCTCAATAAGAAGGCATCCTGCCAGAAGATAAATTTTGAGAAGTTGGAGATTATTTTTAGCAGAAGTGTACAATAAGAGGTGCATGCTGAATTATGTCCATTGCTACAAATTATAAGGTTGGACAAACATGCGAGACACTGAGACATCTTAGGCTCTTAGCTAATTATCAACTACAGTACGTATTACAATCAGAAGTGCATGCCGAATTATGTCAATTGCTATAAATCAGATGGGTGGACAAACATACGAGACATCTTAGCTTTTTAACTATTCTTGGCAATTGGCATGGCAAAGAAAGCCTTGTTTGAATTGGGTGTGTTCAAAACTGCATATGGAAGAACTTCAAGGTAGCATATATAAGAGCAGGGACAACCTTGCTCCTCTTAACCTGGAATTTTTTCATACTTTCAAAGTCAATGGCTTATAACCTTTTGGCTAAAAGTTGTTAATTCCCTTAGCTGTCAAAACAACACAAGGCATAAATCCAAATACCTCCCATGGTTATTTTGGAAAAGAAAAGCTGTGGCCAAAAGCTTATAAATTGAACTTGCATGATTCTCTTTAGCAAAGACTAACTTTTTATTTTACTCCTAATCACGTGCCTGACCTACCACGCATGTGAACCTCCCTTAACAGTCAACAGTATATCGATAAGCCCCTGACCTTGTGATCTAAGCTGGGAATCTCTAATTTGTGGATGTATTTAAACCTCTAAGATTGTAAATTTGTAATTGGTCTTTTAATACGTTACAACGATACTTAGATCTAAAGATTTGTGAATGCTACTGTGTCATAATGTATACTTTTTGGTCGTTTGCATGTGCTGTCACGTGAGGAGTTACATAACTACATACTCCGTAAGTGATAGGGCGGCATTGGCTCATATCGTCCTTCTGTGTTTTATTTATGCACATTCTTTCTTAATTTGTCCCCTTTAATTGGCGTCTATAGATCCTGTAATGAATGGCAGAGGGAAATTTGGCATCGAATCCTGGAGACAACTCCATTTATAAGCCTCGCAAGCACTAAGCATGAGTTTGTCTAAAATAAGAACGTTAGCTCAATTTTTAAGGTTGGGAGGACGTGATCAATTTTTTTTGAGCTAGCTCACCCATGCTTAATTGTGGGCATTGGACAATGAAAACGATACAACAAGCAAACAAGTTCTTCCAAGCCAGCCATGATTGATTCACGTGGAATCACATAAAGAAAGCTGTGCGGTTTTGTACATAGTGGTTTCTAAGCTATCTGTAAGACTGTAACACTTCACTCCTTGTCTATAACCTTAACGCAGAAAAGACTCGTATGTTTATGCCCACCATTTTAGCTTATATAACAGGCCCTCGTATTTCTTAAATGTCTCTTGTCACAATTCACATGGTAGGAGCCCAGAGAGCAGCAATAAACCAAGGAAATTAAACCTTATACTATTGCTCCATATGTTCTCTAAACACACATATCAGTATCACTATAAATATTATATAATAGAGCGCCATCTAAAGTTTCTGCTGGACTAGTTTATCCCTTATTCTGATATTGATATACACATGAACTAAAACTTATAGAAACGATAGTTAACACTAGCTAGACTGTTAGGGAGAATGATATTGAACTACTTATAGGGTTAATTCGGAACCTTAACAATAGGTATAACTGATTTTTTAAATAAGTGACAAACACAATAGTAAAAAACATTTTTTTTTCAATTTTCTATAAGAGGTTTAAACAAGAGACAGTCTATCCCAAGAATGATTTATGGATGTGATTATTGATATCAAAATGATACGATGACACTACTCTTTTCATTTATCATGACTAAATAGTGGACTCGGATATGAAAAGTGGGCGTGTAAAACGGATAATGATGTCACCTGCTGGTATTCAATTGCTACTCTCTTGCATATCGACTTGATATACTCTATTAATCGAGATACAACAATAATACATGTGAAATAATAGCGTCCTATTTAAATATCATGTGGACTCTCATTTTCCTTATTGGAGTGCCAATAGAGGCATCCGTAACAAATACTCATGGACGCAAAAAGAGAAAAGTGGTCGCTCAACCAATCATTGTTGCAAACTCCCATGACGACTCACATCCACCCCTTCGGCCCTTCCTCATTTGTACTGTACTACAACTACAAGGACTAGCTGATCATCTAGGGAGACAAGGTTAACATGGCCAAAAGGCCAAACATTACACGCACAAACACACGCATTATGTAGTCTTTTTCGGTCCCTACAAACTACACCCTCTATTTGAAGAAAGGACACGGTGACTTGACATCGAAGGAAACAACAAAGGAATGGTATACATCTCTCTATCATATGGGCATCCATAAGATACGGGTGCTCCTATATGTTGGCTAATAATTTCGAAGTTACTCAAAACATAGTTTTCATCTACAGGGATTAATTAAAGAGTGGTCAGAAATGTTCTCTACGATTGACATAAACTAATCATATGAAATGACTGTACACTCGTATTGCTAATTTCCATATATCAACTTACATGAATAATTTCACCAACACACTGTCACTTTACATTTCCTTATCAAATGCCCTACTGGAGGTTGAACCTATCTATTAGCAGAAATTACTCGAAACAATTATGTTACATACAATACCATTATTGATTATGTGAAAGATAAGTTGGCAATGAAGATGAATAATCGAGCGAGCTATTTGACGATCCTTGTAAAAGTAACAACAATTTTGAGGGAGCAATGGACGTTGATGATGAATTTGATGAATTTTCTAGCTTCTTTGAAGTGTTGCTAGTTGGCTTTTGGGACTCTTTGCCATTTAGAGGTTCATGCCTAATCTCTTTCAGCAGTACAACGACATCTTTCATTGTAGGCCGATCCTCTGCGCGGTTACTTGTACACAAGAGAGCGATTCCTAACGCTTGGAGCATCTCTTGAATTTGTGTATCTTGATGCCCTTGGAGTTTGGGGTCAATAGTCTCAACAGGATTCCTTTTGCTCTTCAAGTGTTCTCGAACCCATTGTATTACATGTTGCCCGTCTGGGCAGGTTGTGTCTACAGGTTTCTTTCCTGTGATAATCTCCAGCAACACCACTCCATAACTAAAGACATCGCTTTTCACCGTGATTTTTATCATACATGCGTACTCTGCACACCATGAAAGGAATAACAAGCCAATAAAATTGTCAATCACAATTAACTATACAGTCGCATAGTGAATTGGATCATTTGGATGGAAATATTATAATGGAAAACTTACCAGGAGGCATGTACCCATATGATCCAGCGAACTGAGGACTTGCAGACAGTGAAGCACTTTGATCTTCTACAAGTCTAGCAAGGCCAAAATCAGCTAAGCATGCTTCATATCTATCACCCAACAAAATGTTATGTGCCTTGACATCTCGATGAACAATTGCTGGTACACAATCATGATGCAAATAAGCAAGCCCCTCCGCAACTCCTAATGCTATCTTAAATCGAGTCTCCCACTCCACTACACCTCCAAGACCACCATCATGCAACAATGCACCAAGCGTACCACTAGACATGTAATCATAGAACAAAAGCTTAGCCTTTCTGTTAGCAGCCCATCCCAATAGCTTAACAATATTCCGATGACGAATCCTAGCCAGTGTAGCAATCTCGGATGAGAAGAATGCAGCCGTGTTCTTATCCGACGACTTGAACTTCTTAACAGCGATTATGAGCCCCGACGAGAGGGTCACCCGATACACAGCCCCCGACCTTCCCCGACCAAGGATATTGCCAGGCGTCAAGCACCTCGCCACATCAGCAATCGACAGGTCAAGCTTCTGGTACAATGTAACCTCCCACGGCGGGCACATTTCCACGTCATCATCGGGGCACATCTCCACATCATCCCGACAATTGCCACGTAACCTTTTAACCCCGCCGAGAATAACATAAAGCGCCGAGACCAAAAGAACACTCGCCACGGATAATAACACCACCATCGCCACCTTCGCCCTCACGGTCCTCCGACCACTACCCACAGTGGCACACTGGCGATCACCACCAAAACAAAGTCCTGGATTCCCTTCAAGAACCGCCTTCGGAAGCCTAGCGAAAAAGGGCGTATCGGGCACACGCCCCGAAAACGCATTACTCGAAACATTAAGCACAACCAAATTCTGCAACCCAACAAGAGAATGCAAGTCCCCTGACAACCTATTATGCGAAACATCGAGAACTCCGAGCTTACCCAACATCGAAAACTCCGGCGGAATCTCGCCGGAAAGTTCATTCCAGCTCAAATTCAAGGCGATCTCAAGCCCCGGAATTTTACCAATACTGCTCGGAATCTCGCCGGAAAAATCATTGTCACTTAAATCAATCATCTGAAGCTTTGAACATGAACCAATTTGACCTGGAATTGACCCATTGAACTTATTCTTCCCAAGAACAAGCTTAGTAAGCGAACTTAAAGACCCAATACTTGGACTAATCTGACCATGGATAATATTATCAGAAACATCAATAAATTGAAGTGATAAAAGAGTGCTCAAATTCACAGGCAATGAGCCAGAAATAGAGTTGGAGTGTAGGTCAAGGAATGTAAGATTCCGGCAGCCGGATATTTCCTCCGGGATAACTCCGGTGAGGCGGTTTGACCCAAGGTCGAAAAAGGTCAGACTTTTAAGCCCACCAATTGTTCGAGGAATTGCCCCAGTGAGCTTGTTGTTATTTGCTCTGAACCTGATAAGTGATGTGCATTGGCCTATCTCTTCTGGTAAAGGTCCTGATAAGTTGTTTGATAGTAAGAGCAGTTTGTTGAGGTTTTTGAGCTGGAAAATGCCCTTTGGGATGATTCCTGTTAAGCTGTTTGATGAGAAATCAATGGCCTCTAAGTTCTTGCAGTTTGATAGTGTTGCTGGGATGTTGCCTTCTAGCTTGTTCTGCCATAGGAAGAGTAGTGTGAGGTTGGATAATTGGCCTAGCTCGGAGGGGATTGCGCCGGATAGTTGGTTGTTGTCGAGCTCGATGTGAGTCAGGGTGGTGCATGATCCTAAGGATGATGGGATTGAGCCAGAGATTTGGTTGACACTGAGTTGGAGTTCTTGTAAGTTTGTGAGGTTGCCGAATGATGTCGGTATGCTGCCTGTTAATGAGTTCATCGACATGTCGATGACTACGAGGTTTGTGCATTTGCCTAGCTCAGGAGGGATTGTGCCCACCAGGGAGTTCTGCCAGATGAGCAGGTTTTGGAGGTTCTTCAGGTTGCCTAGCTGCTTGGGGACGGAGCCTGAGAGCGAGTTCTCGTAAAGGTAGATGCTTTCGAGATTGGTGCAGTCGCCGATCTCTGGTGGGATCTCGCCCGAGAGGAGGGCGGTGTAGAGGGCGAGCGTCTCGAGTTTCTTGAGGTTGCCAATGGTGGGAGGGATGGAGCCAGAGATGCTGGTTTCAGCTAGGCCAATCATGACTAGATCAGTACAATTGCCTAGCTCTAAGGGAAGTGGCCCTGCAAGGTTTTTGTTGCCACCACCTCTTATTACTGCTAGCTTCTTGAGGTTGCCTATGGTGCTTGGGATTGGTCCACTAAGCTGGTTATCATACAATACTAACCAAGATAAGCTTGTTAAGTTACCAATCGCGGTCGGTATTGATCCCTCCAGGCGATTTGAGTTGAGGTAGAGTTGTTCTAGCTTAGGCAAGTAGCATATCTCACTTGGGATTTCCCCATTTAAGGCATTGTCGCTCAAGTCTAAGGAATTTAGCTCGTGGAGCATGCCTAACTCTTTTGGGATTGTACCAGTGAGGTTGGTTCCCACTAGAGCTAGCTTGGTTACGCTCAATAATGAGGTGAAATTGGAGGGAACATTGCCATGTAAATCAACATACCTCAGGTTCAACTCAGTCACTTCATTGTTGAGGTTGCATGTGACCCCAAACCATCTACATGGTGCTTGATCACTTGGGTTCCAGTTGCTCAAGGCCTCAACTGAACCGTTTAGACTTCGCTTCCACGAAAGGAGCGCCTCGCCTTGTGGGTTGACGGCGAGGCCGGTGGAGGAGAGAAAAAGGATGAGATTTAAAATGAGTAGGAGGGGGTGGTAATGGTGGTGGTAGTGCCATGGTTGATTCACAGGCATTACAATGAACCAAGAAGAACAATGACTTGGTTATTAAGAAGCTACTACTGAGGCTGAAAAAAACTGTTGCTCCTCCTCCCTAGAAGCTACAAACTCCAATGAAAAGAACACAGGAATACTAAAAGGGGAGAGACCGAGGTAGAGTGTCTTGTGTTGTGAGTAGTTGTGGTGGTGTGTTTTAGCAGTCTAGTACTTAGGGAGGGGGGACAAATTGAGTTGGAATAATCTCAGAAATCATGTTATGAAGTGCTAATGAATTTAAATACCATTGTGATTAATATAATGTAATGAGACCCAGAATCTCCGGATCCAAGAAGAGTTAAGTCCATAATATGTTTAGGCAGGGAGAAATGGAATTTTAGATGCCTCGTCTTTTGTTGATTTGTTAATGCATTATGGTGAGAGCAGACTGCAGAGCAGTGTGTGGAGTGGAAAAGTGGGGTGATGACAGTGTGTTTTTTAATTGAAAGCGAGAGCAGGTGAGCTGTCTTGGTTTTTTTTTTTTTTTTCTCCTAGAGCTTTCAGTTCATGTCTTTCGTTATCTAGGAGTGTTTAGGTGCAAGATTATGTACTTTTTAACTTTGTTTTGCTGAATGTTTTTTTTTTTTAGTACAATAGAGGGGCAAAGCCCCGTTTTGCTGAATGTTAAGGTTGTGTATCATTTACAGTGACTTGCTAGATGCTGTTTATGATTATGTAGCTTTGATTTAGTTTAGAAATCATAACTACATTCAAAAGTCCTTAGTACTCGTTATAATAGGTAACTTTATATTAGGTATATCAAGATGAATTATTGTGGGAAACTATCAGGAATTGGTCAAGTTTTGTCAGTCCTATGGCATATGCTCTGTTTTGGCAATTGAGGCTACTATTAATTACTAGTATCATGTTAGCTGTTCATTGTACTCCTTTCACGTTGAGAAAATACTTTTTACGTCTAGAGCAAAAAAAAAAAAAAAGATAATGAAATTCCGCAAATTGGTAGCAAATAGTTCATCACTATATAACAGGACACCCCATTTGCCTGTTGTTGTCTCATCAAGTGATAGTAACCCGAGTATGAAGTACGGTTTCTTGTATATTAAGATTTAGACGTATTTAATCCTTATCTCATGCTATTAGTAGCCATCTTTTACCAAATCACATCATACGAAAGAAATTCATTTTAGGCCTACTTTTGCTTTTTCTGAAGAGCAAATGAATTTTCTCTCGTTTTGGTACTTCGGAGATAATGCCGCGGGAAAGGTGAATATGAGGACTTACACCTGCGATAAACTCTAGGCATATTCAACCATTAATCATCGTGCCGACCTTAATCCTCCAATGTCAAGTGAATTTTATCACCACGGCGTTGCTATCATTTACGAAAACATACTACAGTACTTTCGTGTTTCAAGAAGAAATGTTATTGAACTAAATCATCTGAAAGTCCAGGGACAATATATAATAGCACGATCTGACGCCCTTGATCATACTTTACACTAGATAGAAGTCTCCAGTTATGATGTTGATATGGTAGTACCACGATAAATGATGGCAGTCGATAGTACATTTTAGATTGATACTTACAATCTTAGTACCTACTTGACACTTGTTGAACCGTAGTTATGCACTTGTGCTTCTTAAACTGATCAAGAGAAGCTGAGAAAAATGAATGATTGAAGTGGGCAGCACAAGTGCCTGTTAAAATAATTTGACCTTGCAATCAGTATTCAGTAACAGTCTAATAGATGCAGAAAAAGGGGTTCAATACTATATTCAGCCTAAAATAAGATCTGTCAGCAAACACTAAGCTACCACTAAAAGTTTGGTCAGAGGACTTCAGTTGCTACTTGCTACTACTTACTATTCAGATCCATCTCGTTTTATATATACTTAAACCAAAAAATCCTGATTTTTTTCTACTAAACATTGTCTCTGTATTAAAAAGGAAAAATAAATGTTTTCGTATTTTGCAGAGGTTTGATATTATATCACTAAACATATTGAATAGATCTTGAAAGTTTTAAGAATCAAATTTTAGATGAGGGTCAATCCAGATCTGATCATAGCAAGCTAAGAATGAGAATTGTGAAGTATATTGTTAAAAATAGAAATCCATTATATGACAAAATTTATCACCTACATTGTCAGCTTGAACATTAATGGTTTTGTTATGTGGATTTGTATTTGGTTCCCCTGATTTGTGTCATCAATTATCATGTGAGAAAGTCTCGTGATATCCATAAGATCTAACTCAGATAATCTACCTCTTTTTGTTAATGGAAATCATATAAAAGTAAAACAAGTGGTGCATGCAACAAAATTATTTAAGTGTGCACTAGGTTTTTCTTTTCATGTTCAAACTTATTCAGGGAACACAGACGTCTACTACATGAAGAATTTTTATACACAGAACAAAGAAAAAGGCTTTTTTTTTATTTTTGGAAAGTAGAACTGATCAAATTAACTAAACTCAGACACACAAAGTTCACACAGTACGTTGTGGAGATATTGTTCATAGTATTTGCTGCCATATTAGCTCTATATCATAGGTGTGGAGTCTTTTCCAATTAGTTACTAAAACCACAGGAAGCTAAATAAATATATCACTAGAGTACTTTTTTCATTTGTGCAAGATAACCCGAGGCTACAAGAAGTTTCTTTAATCGATTGTATTTATATTTGCAAGAAAATAAAGTAACAGTTTGATGATTGGACGAAATCCAATTAGAAGTTTTCGTCTTTCTTTCCAGTAAGGAGGTGAAGTACAACGATGAAGATCTTCAATACTCCATAACTTAATGAATGCAACATATAGATCGACCCTCCAAAATATAATATTTTCCACGACTAAGGTGTCACATGACCTCGGAAAATCACAGTGCATGTTCTCCCCCTATTGTTTGGCCATGATTCTTCAGTGTGAATCCCTTCTTCTATATTTATTAACTAATTAATCGATTGGGATTGTACGGAGAGGGGTTTATAAAATCACAAGGAAGCAATAGGAATCTTAGCAGTTGGTACAAGATCAAGGAATTAGCACATGAAAATAAGAAAGAGGCATAGAGTGCGGACAGTGACGAACGAGTAGCACTTTATTTAATTAAGCGAACCATGATAAGGCTAATATAAGTGTAGTTATCTTCTTGTTCTTTTTATGGGTCTGCAAAGAAGGTAAAAGAGACAAAGCATCAACTGCATCAAAAGTTGAGCAGAAGTTTATAAAATTTCCTTCCACTAGTAATAATACAACCACATTCTTTACACTATACAATTACTCTGACGTAGACACTAAGTTTTGCACTTCAATCGCTATAAAACACACACATACCCTTCTCATTACTTCCAGCAGACCAGCATGCATCATCGCCCTATTCTCTACGCTAGACAAAAAAGTTGTCATGAATCCATGTATTTTATAGCATATATAACCAATGAATGCTAATATGATATCTCCGTGCAGAGTGTAGAAAAAAAACTTGGACTTAAAGCCTGCGAGTATACGATTAATGGGTGTCTTTGTATACGATTTGTGTAAAACATTGAAACTAAGGAATTATAGATATGATCAAATGAAACAAGACATCTTATTGAGCAAAATAAGTATGGGGTAGTTGGAAAGAAAATATAACCAGTTACCTTAAATTTTGATAAGGTATCTAATAATCCAAAGAACCTTATTGAAAACATCACCTTATAAATATTTTTTGGGTTTAATATTTTTTTTTTTTTTTACCTTATAAATTCTCTAGTGTATCCTACCAAACACAATCTATATGGCTGTATAATAATAATTTGCAGCATTATGCAATTTAAACTTATACCCTAGAGGTAGATAGCCTAGCTAATGGTTATCATTTGAATGAGAAAACAGAATCATAAACTAGAGAAAGAGAAGAATGCTAATGAGATCAGATGGCTTAGTTCATAATTTCATACAATGATGCAACATATGTGATACCACAAAACATACAACATTTTGTATATAAATTAAAGGGGTCCCGCATAAATTGTTAGTTCTTTGTCAAATGAAATGCATTTTGAAAAAGATAATGATCGATGTGACCAATGGATGATGCGTGCATTATTATTCTGTTACATGTTTTATTCGAAAACAAGATCTTCAAACAGTCATGTTTATTGGTTTAGAATCGGACTAGGCGGAGGTTTGATATTTATGGGACCTGATGTCCGATTCGACTCAATTTTCGAAGAGATTACTACATGGTTCAGGATCAATGCTCGCACCTCTCATAAAGTAATGTTTATCAAGATCTATTTTGTATTTGTTGGGGGCATTGTCATTGGACCATGCAAACATTTCTCCATTTATCATGTGTAGATCGATTTTTTGAGCTTAAAGTACAAGTGGACCCGAAGAAACTACACAAGACTAGATTCAAGATTGCGAGAGCCAAATGTGGACTGGATCAGTCAATGCCAGATCACCAATTACATTACAAATTTCACCAATGTCGAGCACACCAACTTATTGATATAGAGATTCACTTAAGTAATTGTAGTTTAAATATCAAATTATTAAGTTAACATTTGGATCACACTAAGTCAAAATGAAACAACTAAATCTTCATAATCATTGAATCAATCTTCAGCATTGAACATTTTATGAACCTCAAGCATGCACATTGACGATGAGTTTTACTTTGCATATCATGCACAATCTATCTACGTGAGTTTCTTAGTTCCTTGCACCATGCGCTCATACAAGTTTCATCTTCTAGCATCAATCACTTATCTTGCAATACTTAGCAAAACTAATTCGGATCACACACTCAGCTCAAAATGTTAATTAAGTGAACACAATCAAAACCTCCAGTTAACTACTCACACACAAACTCACTAGTCAACCATAATACTAGTTACTCCGAACACCAATGTTCTTAGTGCGTTTACTTGTTATTCATCAAACCACGTACATTAAACCTAGCACAAATAGTTCATGATTTCAATTTCGAATACAAAAACAATTAATTAAGGGTCCCAAGAATTAAAGATGCACTAGGCACATCGATTCTATTCAAACCGACATGATCAAAAGAACTATTGCTTCGGCTAAATACATAGATTCTTCTACTTAGAATTACGGTAGTGGAGAGCTAACAGTCAAAAGACATGTTCAAAAGTTAGAACAACAATACTTATGCAACATTAAGTAGATAACCTATATTATGTCCTTAATGACTGAACAAACTGCTCACATACTCGTACGTGGGGACGATCTTTATGCAGGTTGAAAAATCTTCAAGATACTCTTATCTGATTGATTAGCGAAGTGCTTAATAATTATGGTTCTCAATCGGATATTAGACCAGTCAATTATAAGTTAATTGTCTTGCTTTATTGCGCACGACCCTTTTCTGTATGATTGGGTGTACTTTCAAAGTGACTTCTGGTAATGGATTATTGAGGTATCATGCGACAGAATTTATTAATCTTGTTTTCAAGACATTGTTAAGAACACGGTGAATATCCAGAACACGACATTAGTTTGGACCATTGTTTGCTTTAAAATGTCATTTTTATTTTGCGTCCAGGACATTTGAATGGAAAATCTATTTATATATAATAAAACACAATCTTGTATTCTTGCTCTGATTCATGTATTTGAGTACCATTTACATGTTGATCAAGCTAGTGAGTTTGAACCAAAATTTACATAATTTACAAGAATTATTTATTTAGATAAATGGTCGGCATTCACATGAGATATGTTCGGAAGTAAAGTATTATTTTTTAGACGAATTTGGTCTTCTTAAATATTGAAATTATAATATGTCTCTAGCTAGAGACTACCGAAAACACTAATTGAGACAAAAATGTTACTCCATAAAAAAGGGAGCTACTATTGACACTCCCAAACTAACAGAAGACATTCTCGTTGTAATTGTATGATTGTGCCATTGAAAATTTAGGAAATTAGACTAGTATGCTCGTTTTCGACTTTGGGTCTAATTTAGTATTCTCTCTATTCCAACAGTTTCTATTTGCTTTATCCACACGTATTGCGATTGCGGGGATATTTTAATTGTCGGTATATTTTTATAATTTTTTCAAATATATATTATTAAGTTATTAATAGTCACAATATGACTTTCAGTAATGCTAAAAAATGAATAAAACAGATATATTATGGTAGAAAGAGCTAAATTTAGGTTCATGCATCCATATCACCCATTTTTGAATGTTATTTTGCTCCGTAGTGCCACAAGCACGTAGTTAAGTCGCTTTCAACAACATATTAAAGATTGCCGTATAAGAAAATATTGGAGGCTAGCTAGTGCACTGTCCAGAATCAACTCACTTTTGCTCGATCTTTAATCAGCGAATGCCGAATGGTGTTGGATTCATAGTTAATTCATACACTTTTATTCTTTCGGCTGTTGTTTGAACGTGTGACATTCAAAAGTATATCAACGGGAGGAAGAGTTTGTTTGTTGTTGCTATTTTCTCTTGTATTCTCACAAGTATTTCTTCTATATTAATGATAAAATATTTCTTCATCATATTACTAATTAAGTAATTATACACCACTAGCCAAGACATCCTTTTTAGTTCTGTAAGGAGTATTATACGTATAATCAATGGTGATTCTTGATACACACCTATTGTGTGGTTATCAAATTAGTATCATCCTCTCACATGTGTAGTGATTCCTCACTTCATCCCTTACTCATGTGGTTAGGAGTTTGATCTTTATCCATGAAAATGGAGCAGATTTCTTGGTGAAAGTAATTAGTTATTACTTCTGGTGGTGAAATCCTATGTTAAACGAAAATAAAATGAAAAATGAAATTAACCTTGAGAGAGAGTGACCATGAATTTAATAATTAACCATCAATTTGTCCCATATTGATCTTTCGTAAGTAAATCCAATCGGATTGACAAGGTGAGAGGTGAGATTCTTCTTGTTCTCGGGTTCAAATCCTCCTAGTGGCAATTATAGGAGGAATATTTGCTTGGTACATATGGCACTTGTGTCAGAGGTTGTCACATTGGTAACAGTATAACTTACCATGTGTGCGTGGTTTGCAAGCTATTGCGCATACCCTACGGGTTTACCTAGAGCGACAAAGACAGCGACTGCGGGTTCCAACGTGTCAACAAAAAAAATGGTTACTAGTTTGGCATTCACCCTTCGCACATGATTTTCAAAATCATTGCTAATTTTTAAAGGTAAAATAAATTACATGAGGGGGGGGCATGAAATTTGCACCCACCCAATGAATATTTATCATCTCCCTAGTTTACATAGAAAGATGATATGTGCCCACCCGACAACCCTCTCACATAAACTTTTATGTTACCTTTTATCTTAAAAGTTTAAATTTCCATGTGAGGGAGTGACTGGATGACTATCATCACGCACATTTTTTGAGAATGAAATAGAGCAGCATACTGGATGGTGAATTCAGGTTACTATGTTAGTTATAGTCTCCTATGACACTCTTCTGCCTCAAATGAATTAGATGATATCTTGTACCATGATAGATTAGGGGGTTTAACTCGAGAAGAGACACTCCTAATTAGGGAGGGTGATACACACCCACCGAGTGGTTATCAATCCCATGCCCACCTCCTCACATCATTTTTAGTTTTTAAACATAAAAGGTAAAATGAGAAAATATTTGTGAGAGGGTAGGCATGAGATTCACAACCACCCGATGGATGCATATGATTGTCCATTTTTATATAATTCTTCTTACCTATTCTCCCGTTTACATACATTGAGTTAGACGTGTAGCCCAAACCAAAAGCCCAAATACCAGCTAAGGAAAATGAAAACTCACCCACCGGGTGGGCACCAAATTGGCAACCACCCCCTCACATGCTTTTTATATTTATTTTTTATTTTTAAATGTAAAATAAACTTTGTGAGGGGGTGGGCACCAATTTTCGGGTGGGTGAGTATCATCTCCCCCTAAAACGACGTCGTATGGCCCAAAACCACAAAAATCAATAAAAACTCCACAAAATTCAAACTGAACAACAATGGCGGGCTCACAAACCCACACTCTCTAACTCCTTCTCTCACTCTCCAATGGCTTCAATTCGCGCAAAAATGGCGGAACTTCGGGGTGTTTGCGAGCGAGACATTTCTACCCACCAGCAAAGAATCGACTCTTCTGTTGTGTTGTTTCAAAAGTCCCTCCAAACCCTCAGATCTAAGTCTGACCACAGCGCCAACAATCAAGGTTTGATCTTTTTAGTTTTTATTGTTGTTGGGTATTTGTTGAATCAATGTTTTTTTCATTGGGTTGTTTTGTTGGAAGAGTTGGATATTTGGGGTTTTGTTGGTTTCGAGCTGTGTAATTTGTTGTTTTGCTGACCATAGTGTGAATAATCATGGTTTGATCTTTTTTAGTTTTGTTGATGATTAATTGTTGAATTTATGTTTTTTTTATTGGGTTTTTGGAAGGGTTGGAAATTTAGGGTTTTGTGGGTTTTGAGCTGTGTAATGTGGTTGGAATTGTTTGGTTTGTTATTTTGGAGGTTGGTTGTTTTGCTGAACATAGGGTGAATGATAAAGCTTTGATCTTTTGTATTTATAATGCTGCTTAATTAATGAATTAATGTTTTTTTTTTGTGTTAGAGTTGTTTAATTTTGGTAATTACAGGTGTGATTGATGAAATGCTGTTAATTTAATTAATATTAAGTAGTTTATTTGAGGATTTGAGAAGTTAGGGGTTTTATTGCTGCTTGATTGTTAATTAATGCTTCTGTTTTGTATCTTTTGGTAGGTTTTTGTAATTGTTGGAAATTAGGGTTTTGAAGTATTTTGAGTTAGACATTGTTTATTTTTGTAATTCGGAGGAAAACTACGGGTGTAATTGATGGAATGTTGTTAATTTAACTCATTTTCAGTGACTTATTTGAGTGATTGAGAAGTTGGGGTTTTTTAATGATGCAAGTAAGAGATTTTAAGTTGTGATGACATTTTGTGAGTTGGAGAGATAGATAGAGGTGGTTCGTGACTCGAATGAATTGATGTGCTCCAGCGAGTGAGTTATTTGAGATGCTTATTGAGTTTTTTTATAGCTAAGTAATCTGTCAGAAATCATAAAAACAAGAAATTGAGACAAATTACTTATACATTAACAGGAACCATTTTGATGAGGAAAGATATGATGAATTTTCTGATGGAGTTTGTTTGTGAGTCGAGTGAAGGGACAAACTTGGACGATCGAAATAATCATAGGATTACAGAAATTTCAAATGAAGAAAGAAGGAATGTTCTAGTGGTACCCCGGGTTTATTACTAATTCATCTCAATTCCTTATTTAAATGATGAAAGACAGAGATTTTAAGTTTTCATGACGATTTTTAGAGTTTGTGACTCGAATGAACTGATGAACTTCGGCGAGTGAGTTGTTTGCTGTGTTTTGAGGGTTTTTGAGCTTGGTTATATGTTAGAAATCGTTTAATTAGTTTGAAGTCTTTTTCTTTGTTTTGGTATAATTGGAGGAATACATTCTATTTAAGACATTTTTCTACATAATGATTGATTTATGAATTGATAAAATGTTTGTAGAATTTTAGAAATTTTGAATAAAACTTTTTTTGATTAGATTTCTGGAGTGGAGAGGTTGGTTTGTGACTCAAAATATAGAATGAAGTGATAACCTTTAACTAGCAAAATAATCATGGAATTATAGAAATTATAAATGAAGAAAGAAAGAATTTTCTAGTTGTACTACGGGTTTGTTCCTAAAGAATTGACAATGGGATTGTATAAGGTATTGTGGAGGAGTTTGTTTGTGGCTCGAATGAACTGATAATCTCCTATGAATATGTTATGTGCCGTGATATTCTGACGTTAAATGATTGAATATTGCAGTGAAGTTGGGGAAACTCAAGGCTGAACTCAGAGAATTAGAAGCTGGATTGGTCAGAGCTCTAGCAGGTACTGTCTTTCTACACATGACGACTCTTTAACATATCCGCATAGTCTCATTTTGATGTTAAGAGTTGTCTCTTCAGTACTCTATTCTGCATATCTTGCATTGACGGTTTTATTGACATCAAAAGTAAGCCACCTCCATACCCATTTTAAACTAAGTTCAACCTGTGGTAGTCTGAGTTATGTAGCGTAACACAGTATTCCAATTGCTGGGTGTGGGACGGTCTTGGCGTACAAGTCTTTGTACAATTGTACATAAGTTAGGGGTAAGGTTGCGTACATCTTAGACCTCCCTAGACCTCGCTTTGAGCGGGATTCATATGGGGTAGCTGCTTTTGATAATTGTGGCATATTCGTTGGTTTCCCGGAATTCATTTGTCTGTGATGTTGCTTTGTTGAGTTGTACTTGTCTTGGTTTGTGACTGAAAATTGTTTTGGTGGAGGGTTTAAGAATTTTGCGCCTTTGCTCTGAGTTTTTTAGTTAGTATTATTAAAGCATACTTTTGTGGTTTTTATATGCTTATTTGGTGCAGTTTGTTTCTTTGTGAGAAACAATGCATAAATATCAGTTATGGCCGGCAATGAGTTTAAAAAGAAAGGAGTGCCTTTGTGCTCTTATATATGGTCTTGCATTATTCTTGATATTGCCTTGCTTCATCCTTGTTAATAAATTTCGTTCATGCTATATTAGCTTCCCACGTTGATGGCTTTTCTCTATTTTTCAATTATTAAAAAATGTTCTGTTTAAATAATCAAGAAATTTAATGGATTTTATCCTTGATTAATTTCTTTTCTGTTTACTCTTTTATAGTGAAGACGCGGAAGGAGGCCAAGAGGATGGCAGTGGCTGACTCCCTTTCTGAAACAAGAATAAAGGTGGATGAGCTACAGAAAATAGTACGAGATCAAGCGTCCCGTAAGGATCAGTACGCAAACATCTTATCGCAACAAGTGCAAGGTGAAGTCCGTGCGCTACCTAAATTAAAGTTTTTGTTATTTCTGTATTACACACCTACTGGAGCATAACTTTTAACTTGTAAATTGGCTGAAGTAGCGAATATAATGCAAGAGCTGAATTGCTTGCAAATTTGCAATCACTGGGTTCACCCCAAATTCACCATTTCCAAATATAATCATCACCGTAATTACTAATAGAATACTCTTAGTTGAAAGAACTTCATGGTAATTCGACTGTTGTCTTCGTTTATGTGACTATTTTGGTTTCATTGAATGTTGATCTCTCTCTTCCTCTGCTCTCCTGTGTTTTGTTTACTGTGACAATGTCAACGCCTGCTTGTATTTTTGGTGTGATTAGTGTGTCCATGGTCACTTCTTATGTGTAGAGACCAAATGCGGCGGAGCTTCGTGATGTTGTATCAGTAGCAAATGTGGTTGGGTTCAACATGACATATGTTCTTTTAACCTATCGAATAAAATATCCTTATTTTTCTGAAGATGTCAAATTACTGTGTGTTCTGACCCTTTTCTTTCTGCTATCCAATTTTGAAGCTCTTGCTGAATCTGAAGAGAAAAGCACAGAAGCTGTTAGGCACATCAAAGAAATACAGGAGGCATGCGCATGGTACAACAGGGTACTTGGTTTCCGTATTGATGGTGGACATGGTAATTATTTGTGAATTGCGCGTACTATCTATTATGACAGAATGATAGTTTATGGTTCTAATAGATTTTCCTTTGGGGAAGGTGTGAAATTCACTTTCATTTACATCAGTAAGAAGTGTCCAACTGAGGAGTATTCTTTCACTGTTCGCCATGCAAATGATATGTATACTTGTAAGTTCTATGCCTACAGAATGTCAAGCTAGTTCCTTTTGCTCCTTCTTCATGCATATTTAGGAAATTTAAATCTGTTTGTAATCTTAACACTTGCTGAACGGAATGTTGCAGTGCTTGATTGTAAGCCAAACTTGAATGACACGGAAGAGTTAGTCTATGAGTTAAACAAAAGCAATGGTTTGTTCAAATTTGTCAGAATAATGAGAGAAAATTTTCAATCTGCAGCATCAGGTACACTCATATTTCTAGCAGTTTACTCTTCACACATAGCTTAGACCTAGGAAACATCTTGTTCTTGTGGTAATGGTACACAACGATCACATGTTTCCAGTCTGTCAGAAGTTGCCAAGATCATGGAGCTTTTGCACTTTTACCTTGATCTGGAAGTAATAACGTTCAGTTTCTTGCTTCTGCCCATTTTGTTTGGCCATTGTCACAAATTCTCTTTATTACTAATTGCAGTTACTCATTGTTCCTCAGGGTCTGTATCGAACTATATATATCAGGATCAAGACTGTACTAGCATATCTATCTCTGCCCCATTTTCCTCACTTTCCATTGATAGCAGAAGTAAATCTTCACTCCCACTTCAAGAAGTCAACAGAAATGTGAAGAAAGTCAATAATCGAAAAGGGCCCCTATCCCCTGTTCTTTCCCCGGTATTAACATCATCTCCTTAATGTTTTCGACATCATCTCATCCTTTATGTTTTCAACATCATCTCATTCTTAATCTCCTTGTCCTACGATTGTACTTCCATAGTTCCATTCATGGCTAATTGTGATAACATTGCTATCTTTTCTTTTTTTTTTGTGTGTGTGGGGGGGGGAGAGGGCAGTGTTCTTTCTTCTATTCGTCAGGGTAGGGCCTCATCAGCTAATTGCGTGTCATCTCTATTCATTTGTGAGTTGGTTATGGACTTAGGGGTATCTTGATGCTGCCTTTAGATATAGGAAGGAAAGTTGCTTGTAGTTGGTTGTGAAGATCTTTTGGCTTAGCAGAGACTAGTGATAAAGGGATGAAAATTTAAGAAACATACATAACTATTGAGGATAAGTATGCTCATATAGGATTTGAACAGCAGGGAGTACTATGCAGGCTGGGAAAGAAAACTTATGCTTGTCCTTCCATGCATTACATTGGGGTGGGTATGGGGGTTGACCGGAGTGATTTTGTCCATACATGATTTCTGCTTCCTATGCAAATGTGGCTCTTCATGATCTATGTCTTACTGTATACTTCTCAGGATCGAGACTGTACCAGTATGGCTTTGTCTGCTCCAGTTTCGTCAGTTTCAACCGATAGCAGAAGTCAATCACCACTCCCGCTTGGAGAAGCCAACCGACAGGTTAAGAAAGCAAATCATGGAAAGGGGGCATCACCTCTTCTCTCCCCCATGTCTGCATCATCCCGCCGACGCTCTCCTCGTTTTCTGGTAGTGTACTTGAAAACTCCTTGTATGCTTCTGCTGTTCAACTTCATTCTCACTTTATAAGATGTATTGTGCTTTAGTAAGAACTAAAAGGTCGTTCCTGTCGTCTCTAGCTCAACTGGTTTGTTTTAGGAAGGCCTCTGTACCCAAGAAAGAAAGGGGGGGGGGGGGATTAAGGAATGTTTATAACTATATACTGACATTACATGTCTTTTGACTCGAAATACATTGCAGGCAAAGAAACAAAGAGAAGCTTAAAGGCATTTGTTAGCTGCAGGCCTGCAGCCACCTGAAGCTGGGTAACTGTGGCTTATGGTAAGGAATTACAACAGCTGGTTGGATAGATACATAGTAAACCATGTGATGAATTTATGATGAAAGGGTCGAAGGTCCATGTAAATATACTATGCCTTGCCTGGTGAAAGTGCTCTGCACTCTCTTATCTCTTTTTCTCTTTTTTTTTTTTTTTTTTTTTTTTTTTTTGTTTTGTTCAGAGGTGTGCAGCTTTGTTGTAAGTTCATTTTCGCCCCCTTTTATTAGTATCTGTAAGTTGTTTTTTTTAGTTAAGTTTTTCTAATAGTTCACTTAGTTTAATGTCTGTAAGTTTACACTGACTTGATCCAGCATTGCATTATTTTCTTTTCAACTAACGTGTCACCTTATGGCAAATCTTTTGGAATCTACAGTTATTTAAGATATTCTTCACTGAAGTATCTCAGTTCTCGTGCATGGCCAGGACCAGGACTACTTGTTTCTACTTTATGTTGAGTAACATCTCTAGACGTTCAAGATATTACCTAATATGTCAAGGAGGTTCTAACTTAGTGGCTACCGCTAGACGATCAGCTCATTAAATTGCAGGTTTAATTGACTATTTGGTTTTGGGTGAGGTTAGTGTATCGTGAAATCTGGATAAAACATATACTCAGATTGCTCCATGTGGAAAAATATTCGGCGAACCCACCAAAACTGAACCACTTCCTATGGATACATCAAGAGAGGCTTATGCGCATAGATTGCTACTCGTGATCATTGTTGATTTGTGGATGTAAATCTGGGATAATTGCCATGTTCATTGAAGTATGCCATGTCGCAACAAATTTAGGAAGAGAGTCCTTTCCCCAATTACCTGCGTCATGCACTGGCTGTAGCCGGATCTTCAACTTGTTATACTTTGATTATTTTTTTTTTTTTTGGACAAAGGATTGTTGTACTTGATTTGGCTGCTGCCTGCTTTGGTCTTGTCGCAGTGAGGTGATCCTCGATTTTCATTTTTTCCACTTTGAAACATGGTTGCTTAATGCAACCTCACGATGTGTTAGGATTCTCTCCATTTCT
>CAAKMY010036484.1:0-25368 GCA_901111285.1 Corrigiola litoralis
CCCCCCCCCCCCCCCCCCCTTTCCCCCCAATATAAACATCTAATCCAGGTTTATCTTTCAAAAAGGATACTACACAAAAGGACTTTGCTTAGGAACTAGTTATGCCCTGCATCACATAGAACAATTACCTCTCATTGTATAACAAGTACAAAGCTCCAATCCAAATCTTAAGGGTCACATTTCCAAACTTTTTGAAATAATAAATAATTGCACTTTTTAACTTTCATTGCTAATAAACTTTTTGTTAAAACATAAAATATCTTGGCCCCAAATATAAAGACCAAGTAATGTCCCCCACTCCCCCAACTCCCTCTTCGGCAATAAATGGAATAAATCAGAAGCTTCAATAGTAGCTCAATGTGGCCTATGTAGGACAACTGTCTCTCTCAAATCATAGCACTTGGTAACCAATTATCCGACTGCCAGTAATCAATTCCTAGAAAAATGTTAAATTGGTTAACTACAATTCTACCTTGGAAGTATGGCTGTATTGGTTGCTGGAAGCATCCCTACTTGCTCATTTCTAATCCCATTTTCACACTCCACTCCATCAACCAATCACGCCTACTACTACCACAAAATGTTCTACACACTACCCAAAATGAGTCCCGAATTCCACAGAAAAATTCGACAAATCAAAGAAATCAAAGCAAAACAATAAAAATCACAAAAGCAATAAATCACAAACCAGAACAACATCAACAGAACCAAACTCCAAAATCCCACTACCACACTTCCGAATCTCCACCGCCGCATTCGTCTCACTCAACAACCTCAAACTCTCCTCATACGTCTGATCAACCTCCCACAGCCTCTCCTGCAAAAAAAAAAAAGCACACAAAATTAGACAAAAACCCTAAAACCCACTCAACTCAAAATTAAAAAAAAAAAAATCCAACAATAAAGTAATAAAAAAAACACAAATTCTGTAAAAAGACCGTCTACGTTTATTTTATGATAAAAGTAGACGAGCTCAACTTTAGCACACTACAGGCCAAATCAATCAAATGACACATTTTATTAATATTCCCTTATTCGGCCAGAATGGCTCCGTCTACTTTTACGATTAAAAAAAAGAGACGGTCTATCCCAATATTTCTGAAAAAAAAAAATCTTGGAAAAGACCGTCTTTTTTTATGATAAAAGCAAACGGTGCTCCCTTCAAACTAACGCCTTTCCTGCAAGGCCAAATCAAATGACACATTTCATCTATATCCCTTTGTTCGGCCAGCATAGCCCCCGTCTACTTTTATCATAAAAAAGGACGGTGTACCCTAAGACTTTTTGTTGGACCAGCATAGCCCCGTCTACTTTTATCATAAAAAAGGACGGTCTACCCTAAGACTTTGTTGGACCAGCATAGCCCCGTCTACTTTTATCATAAAAAAGGACGGTCTACCCTAAGACTTTTTGTTGGACCAGCATAGCCCCGTCTACTTTTATCATAAAAAAGGACGGTCTATCCCAAGACTTTTTTTTGGACAAGCATGACTCCGTCTAATTTTACAATTGAAAAAAACGGTCTCTCCCAAGACTTTCTGTTGGACCTTGGTGACTTGACGGCCGAGAGAGGTGCCGGCGAAAGCCGCCACGGCGTCGCAAAGCTTGTCCCATTCTAAAACCCTGAGAGAGTTGACCAAAACCCTAGGTTTATTTTTTTCTCTCTCTTCGGGGGGGAATTCAGTTGTTTTTTTCGTGGCGCGAATTTGGAGTTTGATTATGGCGGGAAAGTTAGTTAAGTTTGTTTTTCTGTTAGGGGTTGTTGGAAATGTTAACACGGTGGGTATTTTTGTGTTGCGTAAAATTGGCGAACTTGACAGCATTTTTTTTTGTGCTTCCAGCTCACAGTTGCTGGAAAATTTGTGTAAAGGATAAGGCCATGGATGATCTGCACGTGATCAGCACGTGACCTGATATTTATAAGGAAGTGTGTTCAAATTCTGTGGGCTGTGAATTCGGATTGGCAAGAACCTCGATTTTAGACCATAGATCTCCCGTTTCCGGCCCATGTTATTAGTAATTTTGATATTTTGTTTGCTACGGTTTACAAATGATAACTGGTCTCCGTGAAATTCACGGGGTTGATTTATGATCATTTTATTAGTGAATATTTTTTTATATTTGTTTCACATTTTTTTTTTTGAATTTTTTTGTCAAAGGAGAATATATATAGCCAGATTTCATTGTTTTGATTGCAATTATTAAAGGTTAATTAATTAAAAGATTACCATGTTTTTCATGTCATTGTCTTACTCAGTGTCCACCAGATTATTCTTCCTACTTTTTTATTAAGGAAATGTTCACATTAGACTTCATATTCCATTTAAGATAACTTTTGAATTGTAAAATGACTAAATTATTTTAAAAAAAGTATATTCCGTATCAAATGCAATAGGCTATTTTATTGAGGTGGAGAAAGTAAATACAAAGATAACTCTTGTTTTTATTTCCTCCATCCTCATCCCTGTTACACTAGATGACTAGACCACCAGTGGCACACCATTACTTATGACCATTCCAAAATAAGCCAACCAAAACGCCGACTTAGCTTATCCGTCATCCTGATTTTCAAACTTTCATTTATTCCAACGACTTAGGACGGTTCAGTAATTACTAATTATAAAAGGACTCTAGTATTCCTTAGACAGTGCAACAAATTTTGTAAACCTCCATCATCATCATTGTCTTCACATGGTGGTGGGGCGTACTTGAAAGCTATGCTTGATAAGGTGTTAAGATTAATATTCCATTCCTGAAATATTTATTCCTTAAACCAATATCCGTTATTTCAAGAGGAATGTGTTCGAAAAAATAGATGATGATGTTGTCAATAGATGCTAGCTGATTAAGTAGATGATAGTAGTCAGTTGCCAAGATAGCTGTATGTTTATCAACGTAGTCTACGTAGGCAGAGTTAATTATTTAGTTACTATAATTTTTTTTTTTTTTGAGGCAACTATAATTATTAAAATGGTATTCATATTTATTTTTTATTTAACACATAAAAGTGTATAGATAATATATGCTTTTAATACGTGCACATGTAATCATAATTTCATAAGGTTGGGGTTTAATTCTTATTGACCACTTTGATACACTTGCAGCTTCTCATCACCTAAGAAATCAAAGATTCCATAACCATTGTATTCAACAGAATTTTGTCACACTCCTTGCTATGCGGATGAGAATTAGATACTGTTACGCTTAAACTTTCCTTGTCAATGCTACAAAACACCACTCTGTCAGCTGTACAGATAAAGATTAAAAGATTTGCCACTCAGGTCTATCCCATCATCCATCATTTCACCTTTGACCATCATTACATAATCATCATTTCTCCCATCTCCATAAAAATCATATTTTAAGTTCTAATTTTTATGTTACTACAAGTGTCATTAGATGTTTTGAATTTAGAAGTATCGTCTTCTAATTAAGAGGTTGGAGTTCGATTCTCATTGCGACTTTGTGTGCGCATGTATATATTTTGATATAAAACCAAGGCTAAGTCACTATCATTTGATCCATGAAAGACAAATTTATATTCCATATGAGCCACATTTGACCTTTATTCACCACTGATTAGTACTGATCTTCTTTCATACTATGCTTGACAAAACATTTGACCTTTGATACCTCATCATCTCAGCCATCATGGTTTGAAACAAAAGTTGCTAACTTCATGATATATTCCTCAGTAACCTAGTTCATATTTTATGTTACTACTCAACTTTATAACCAAAGTTTCAACCTTTGACACTTTACATAGTAACCCAATTCACCTTTGACTAAGGAAAAGATGGTGGGTATTGGAGATGAAGAGAAAGCAGCCCAAAAGTTGTCAAAGTTTAGGTACAATTCACCATTAGTTCAAGTAAGTCTTATAGGAGTAGTATGTTTCTGTTGTCCTGGCATGTTTAATGCACTTTCTGGCATGGGAGGTGGTGGACAGGTTGATCATACAGCTGCCAACAATGCTAACACTGCTCTGTACACAACCTTTGCATTGTTTGGCATATTAGGTGGTGGAATTTACAACATTTTAGGTCCTAAGCTAACTTTGTTTGCAGGGTGTTCGACTTATGTGCTTTATGCTGGTTCATTTGTGAGCTATAATCATGATCATAGTCAGACTTTTGTTGTTGTTGCTGGTGCACTTTTGGGTGTAGGTGCTGGTTTGCTGTGGGCTGGTCAAGGTGCTATGATGACTTCATATCCTACAGCTAAGAGAAAAGGGACTTATATTTCTATATTTTGGAGTATTTTTAATATGGGGGGTGTTATTGGGGGATTGATTCCATTTATATTGAATTATGATAGAGCTGAGGCTGCTTCTGTTAATGATGGGACTTATATTGGTTTTATGTTTTTTATGGCTCTTGGGGCGGTACTTTCATTGGCAATATTACCACCAAGTAGAGTAATTAGAGATGATGGTAGTGAGTGTACTCATCAGAAATACTCGAATGTATCGACTGAGATTGTCGAGATTATGAGGTTGTTCTTGAATTGGAAGATGTTGTTGATTGTGCCAGCAGCTTGGGGGAGCAACTTTTTCTACACTTACCAATTTAATAATGTCAATGGGGAGCTGTTTAATCTTAGGACTAGGGGGTTTAATAATGTTTTCTACTGGGCGGCTCAGATGGTGGGCGCTGTTGGGATTGGATACTTGATGGATAATAGCTTTCAGAGTAGGAGGAAGAGGGGTGTTCTTGCTGTTGTGGTTGTTGGTGTGCTAGGGACTGTGATTTGGGGAGGCGGCCTTGCGAATCAGCTCAGGTACTCGAGGGGTAATGTGCCAGGGAAGTTGGATTTTAAGGATTCTGGTGGTGCTTATACTGGTCCATTCTTGTTGTATTTTTGCTATGGGTTGCTGGATGCTATGTTTCAAACCATGGTTTACTGGGTTATTAGTGGTTTGGCTGATGATTCTGAGACACTTAGTAGGTAATATAAAACTGTTCAATTGGTTTTTAGAGTGGCTTTGCTTAGAATACTACTGTTTTCTTTGCTGTTAGTTGGTACTTGTCTGACTTGCTAACATCTGACAGCTTTTATCAAGTGAAATTAAACAGTATCTGAGACGTACTCGACATATTTCAGGTACAGTGGCTTTTACAAAGGAGTGCAGAGTGCAGGAGCAGCAGTTGCTTGGCAGGTTGATGTCCATAGTGTCTCATACCTGAACCAGCTGATTGTGAATTGGGTACTGACTACAGTTAGCTATCCGCTCCTGCTTCTGCTTGTTATGTTCGCTATCAAGGATGAAAATGCGAGTACAGCACAAACCCTTGCAGACAAGGGTAATGGCAGCTTAAGCAACTTAGCTTGATGCTTATGCTTTTCTTAGCGTTCTACACATCCTCGTCCTCTCCACGGTAGATTATCATAACTATAGCGAAAGAAAAGATGCAAGTTGTCTTATATGGGGATGTTTCGTTCATCTCAGAATAATTGCTATGGAGAATTCATCAATACAAATGACATGTTTTGCTGTTAAGTTTCTTTCTCTAATTAGGAGACAGGATAGAGAATTGAACATCTATCATATTGTCTTGCATCTACTGTAAAGATTATTAGGTTTCACTAATGGTTATTGAAGTTATCGACTTTAGAATCAGCTACAAGGTAAGGCCATGTGGAAGCTTCCATCTTTACTAGGCTTGAAATTCGACATGATTATGTCAATGCCTGCTAGTTAAAAGATTCTGTTTCCACAGAAAGATGTATTATTGAACCAGATTGGTCATTGATTGGTTTTATATTTGATTGATATCAAATCTTACACTATATGTATTCCTGTTTTCAAATCTTCTCATCAGGCTCTGGCCTGAATATCATTCTCTAGTAGTAGTACTGAAGAAAAATCCAATCACATATTGTATTTGACTCTCTGGATAGAGTAAAATATAAACTATGTTCTAGTTTTTAGATACTGCCAATATCAGGTTCAACTAATTCTGAGTACGAGGTTTGTACTATTTATTCTTTTTGCCTTTTGGTGTCAATCCTAAGGCTCAGCAGGCTTTCGGGAATATAGGTTGCCTGAGACAGCCTCCCCTCCACCGAAAAGAAAAGAGAAAGTAGAGAGAATGCTAGTAGTTCTAACCTACATTATAAACGATGAGCTAGCTTGTTTTCCTCGTTTTTTCGTATGAGAGGATAGGCAGTTTATAAGGTCATTACAAGTATGTGCTCCCAATCCTGAACCTGAAGAAGCTTTCATGCCATGTCGTCAGATGTTTATAATACTTGCTTTTGTTTAAATTACGACTGAAGGTATGCTTTCAGTAACGCTAATGTCACCAGGTGAACAACTCTATTGATGGATATTTGCCTGACGTAAGGTCTAATTGGTCCATTGCAGCTGTAGAGGTACAGACAGTTAACCATGGTGATTGAGCAGAAGCAGAAAACAATGTTGCTCGGTAAATACTTGATCTTGTCGTCTCAGACTTCCTCACGGCTATGGCTCTATGACATGAGTTTGGTCTCTCAGGTGTGTTGCGTCAACAGAAAATATTCTTCTCATTAGTAACATATGAGAGCTCTTCTGGGTGATGTTTCAGGATTTCAAGCCGTACGTACAGATCATATATATGGTAGGTTTAAAAAGATAGAATACATGGGCATCAGTGAGGAAATCAGAAAGGACTATCTATTTTGCTTGATGCAAATGCTCGCTACATGCTGTTACCAAACTAAAAAAAGCCCTATACTGTCCCTATGCTCCAGCAAAATAACTCTATTTACTTTCTTTTGGCTTTTTTGAATTATTTATTCGCGTACATCATGAAATTTTGGAGTGAGATTTACATTGTTACAAGAGGTACATCACTTTAGGCTTTGGCCTTTTGAGCCTCCCTGGCTGCTCTCCTCTCCGCTTTAGAGAGCTTCTCCTTTTTAGGGGCAACACCCTCAGCTGCTGCAGCCTTAGCAGGCACAGCCTCGGCCGTTGGCTCAGGCTTGGCCTCGGCCTTGGGCTCGGGCGTGGGCTCAGGCTTGGCCTCGGACTTCTCCTCGACCTTAGCCTCGGACTTCTGCTCGACTTCAACCTTAGCCTCGGGCTTCTCCTCGGCTTCAACCTTAGCCTCGGCCTCAACCTTCTCCTCAGGCTTGGTCTCAAGAACCTCTACTGCAGGCACCTCTGGTGGCTTTGAATCTGAGGACTCTGCTGTTTCCTCTGTGGGTTCAGAAAGGTCTACCAAGGGCTCTTCTGTCTTTGTCTCTTCACCTCCATTGTTCTCCTGCAATGATAAAAAGCATCATCAACAAATGTAGTCACTCTTCTCTTGTATGAAGGTGAAGATCGAAGAAGGATAAGGACCATAAGGTTTCCAAGAAACACAGTCTTGTTGGGAGAAAAAAAAAAGTAAAAACATAGCGCTAAACGAAAGGCCAGAACATGGTATATGCCCACAAAAGAACCATTTTAGCTATTGTATACGTCGGCTTTGCCTGCCTAGATATCAGTCTATATGGCCAAATGATTGGTCTTATGGGTGCAAGCGTTCTAGAACATGTTGGATGGTTTCGCTTTTGCATACCTGTGCGACAGGTTCAGACACAGTCTTCTCAGCGGCAGGAGCCTCTGGGGCAAGGTCTTTGATGTCCAAATCCTTCGGTTTGCTAGCACAGCCGCCCATGATCGTCTATGAGATTGTAGATTGGACGATAGGGCGAGTTTAAGGAGGTGAGAGGCGTAGGTGAAAAATGTTTGGTTTTTATGCTCTTGGTGGTAATTTTGACAAAATGACGCTGTTATGGACAAAGCAAAGAGGCATCCCTTATAGAGTGAAAGGATGTTCTAAACTTAGGCGCAATAGCTAAATAAGAGAGCGTTTCTCTTCCTATTTCTTAGGCTTTGGTAAAACAATCACTGGTTGAATTTGTATGACCATTTCCTATGGACAGCAAAATTTCTATTTGTAACCCTTTTCTAGGAAGGGAAATGTTGGTAGCTGATGAAGGTGCTTACAAACCAATGAATAAACTACCAACAGTGCAAATGTGCAATACTTCAAGTTCTTTTGGTGGTTTATATTTAGTTTTGATTTTGTATCCCTAAGTTTGATCAGAATCCCATAATTAATTCCTTCTTCCATGCACCAAGACAGGATAGTTCTAAATGGGTGGCAACCAAAAATAGATACGAAATGCTCATAATGTCTATGATATGAATATATGATACATGAATACAACAATATTCTATGATACATGCAAGTTGTAACAAAGGCAGAATGGTAAAACTAAGTACAACAGCTAGAGCTAAAAAGAATAATTATAAAACCTGTATAGTAGTGTCCAAGACAGGCTGTCCATTCCTGGGAACTTGGCATGGTGCATTCTATGGGTACATAAGTATCGATACTGAGACTCGTCAAAGATCACGAAACATGAAAAGATTAAACAGCTAACAAATTCATTTCTCTGCTTTGTGTTGAAAATAGAGATCCATCAACCATGGGATATTGATATGCATGCACTTCTACTGACTACTGAGTACATGATGAGCTGGAAAAACATTATGCAAGAATAAGGGCGGATCCAAGAATTTAAAATGGTGGTAGCCTATGTCGACGATAGTCTATATTTTCTACCATTTTTACCTTCTTTTTCACACTTTTCTACCATTTTTCTACCATTTTAACTAAGAAATTTTATGAATTTGAGGATAGCCTATATTATCCCTCGCTATTCAGAGGACCCGCCCTTGCGCAAAGGGTTCCAAGCTTAGGAACTATTGCTAAAGTACTTGGCTCAATGGGCAAGTTCCTACTTTCCCAAGAGGCCTTTTCCGAGTCCTCCTCTCCATGCCGAAGTATAAATAAAAATTCACAAATTATTTAATAATCAAAATTAACACTTTTTTAATATTGCTTGGGGATTAGTAATGCACAAACTTGATTGTGTTCTTTAGGATTCCACGCAAAAGATGGATCCCAATATCAATAGAATCACCAACAACTCATATGCGTTAAACTTAACAATTGTGAGATTAATGAATATCAAATTCTCAACCACACAATGAAGCTACAAAACTCTTAATAAGTGAGTTATCCATTGTTCTCTTGAAATCTTTTTCTTCACCTTCCCAAAAAAAAAAATTAATTGTTTTCCAATTTACACCTCTATTATAAATTTTCCATACGAGTAAAGTTGACCCAATGATTGGAATTTGAAAGTTTAACTTATCTATGGGTAATTTCATGTTCGGTGCCGATCTCATGTATCCAAAAAAATAATAAACTTTCCAATTAACAACACCAACAAAAATGGAGTAGTGATAGCCCCATATTTGTGATGAGGATTTTTCTCCTCACAAGAGAAAAATCTTCCTAACCACGGATTTAGGGAAGTAATTTCTTACCAAAATATAAACGCAAATCTCAAAGAGTCTCAAATACAAAGCATTGCAAAGAATCCACAAAGGAATCAATTCTAAGTTTCTAACTTGCAAAAACTCAAAAAGACTCTCTACACCTACCCATTTCTTCCATGACATTTACAATTTTTCATGTACATGTATGAAAACACAAACATTCTCATTGCTATTGCCCTTTACACAACACCATATATACATTACACCTTTGCAGAAAACAAACATCATTCATTATACAACTCATCCCAAGTCACTACGAGTTCGATCTATACAGAGATAATCTCATGTCCGAACCTTCATATCTTCTCATCGCATATTCTTTCCACTAGCAATGCCAACAAGTATGTATATGCAAACCTCAAATCACCTAAGTATGGCAAAGAATCAACTCTAACGTGCCAAAAGCTCATAATAAAGACTTTATACACCCACCCCATTTCCTACACATTTACATGTATGAACACCCTTTTACACAACATCATACATACATTACACCTTTTTGCTAAATCAACATTATTCAACGTACAACTCATCACAAGTCATCAAAAGTAACTAACCTACCCCACCAAATTCCTTTAAAAAAATAAAAATAAAAACCACCCCACCCCCAAAATTAAATTTCTAGGGTTTCCCACAAACCCTAATTAATCAAAAATCAAAAAAATGCCATCTTTAAATTTTGTCCTAATTTTCTCTCTCCTAATATTCTCCCTCTCCCCCACCGCCACCTCCTCCGTGCTCCGCCTACCCAGCGACGACTTGTGCTGGACCCCGGCGACCCGGCCCGGGTCCTGCCCCGTGAAGTGTTTCCGACCCGACCCGGTTTGTGGGGAGAATGGGGTGACGTATTGGTGCGGGTGTGCTGACGCGCAATGTGCGGGTACCCGGGTGGCGAAACTTGGGTATTGCGAGGTGGGGAATGGTGGGTCGGGCCCACTTTCGGGCCAGGCGTTGTTGTTGGTCCATATGGTCTGGCTTATTGTTCTAGGGTTTTCTGTTCTTTGTGGGTTGTTATAATTGTAATACTCTTTTTGTATTTTTTTGTAATAGGGATTTTTTCGGATTCATTGATTGATGTAATTACGAGGGAGTTGATTGTTGTGAGATTTGTGAGTAATGATTATTTGTTGTATTGTACTATTGTAATGTAATGTAATTGAAATTTGATTAAATGATACGAGTACATTGGAGTTTCTTGGTTTATGGTATTATCATCTTTTGTTGATGTTGTTCTGATAGGTTTAATGTTTTTGCAAACTTGCAATATAATTGTTGCAATGTGGGGATTATTCATCATTTTTACTGGCATTGAAAAAATGGCAGTTTCGGTTCTTGGATTTCTGAGAAGGTTGATCTGATGAAGGTTTGATAATCGATGTTAATACTAACGAATCATCTTAATCTGCGTGTGGTAATGCCTGGAAAATCAATTGATAACATTCCGAAATCTGCGTCAGGGGATTCAGGAAGCAACGTAGATTGTTTTGATTGCAAGTATGCTGTCATATAACCATCTGTTGTGGCTAAAAACTGGTGCGGCTTACATTTCATATCATCATACTGTTCTTGAAACTCATTTAGATTTCGCAGGGTAGAAGCCATCAAGATATTGGCTGTTGGATGATAATTCTTAGTTTCAGATTTCGCAAAAGTGGTTGGCATTCTTACGTGCTCTTCCTTGTCCCTTAATTTCCACGCAGAAAATGAAAGCGGGCTTGCGCTGTAATTGAATTAGGTTGAAGGTAATGCAGCTATCTGGCTCAAGCTAGTTGCATCTGTTTAGTTCCCAAGAAGACCAGAGAGGGAAGACCCATGCAAGTATGAATTGTCCCAACAAGAAGAGGGTGCGAGAAAAAAGCATTCTTCCTTACTGGCAAACACAAGCAATATGAAACCTGATGGAATGAACGAGATGCAGAGCAACCACCCCTCAATAGGCTCATTCGCTGAAACATAGGCTGCTGTGCCGCAGTCGAGCAGATAGAGTCATCCTAGGTTGGAATCACATATTCTTGAAACTTACATATGGTGGTGAAATTTAAACGCTCAGTCAGAAGAGCAAATGGCAAGATGCTGCTCTTTGTTCGCTTTCTTCTCACAAGTTGCATTTCTTTACTCCATCAAACTTTCAGATGCTCAGACAGATCAGAAAATCATCAACAGAGTAGGACAGTAGCTTTGACAATAGACACAAGTAAGATAGTAATTAAGCAGAAAGGTAGGGGCACGAGAGAAGAACGATACGTTTATAATGGGTAATGGGTCTCAGTCTCACAAGATTTAGGAGTCAGGTAAAGTCCTGGTACCAGACGATTGCTTACAGAACAGATAGCAAGAATCTCTACCACTAGACTTCACTGGTAAAAGTCCAAAACTCCAAATTACTTCTCAGATACGACAGTACTAAATTAGGATGGACCCTGGCAAACCCATGCATGTTTCCTGAAATGAACCACAACCATCTTCTTACCTTTAGTCAGAAGTTCAAATAAAAGCGCAGCTGTAAATGCTAGAAAGGGTTATAAACAATCGACGAACAAAGGAACTAAAGTATGGCAAGGGCAAAAAGGAAGCCAATATACAAGGTATCTCTGATTCACTTCATTTCTATTGACAATGTCAAAATCCAACAGCCAATTGTGTCCATTGAGCAAAATTTTGAGTTGAACCCGAACTCTATACGGTAAACATAATGGTCAAAGACAAGCTGTATTGAGCAGAACTTGAATTTCAATCTAACTGATTAAGCTAGTCATCTATGAAGTATGATATTTCCTCTATTATGCTTTCTTTGAGCTTTGAAGTGAAAAATGGGGCTTCTCATCCATATGAGTTACTTCGAAGTCATCATCGATCTGTCTTGGAGAAGACACCGAGCTGGAGGTCTCAGAAGATTCCTTCTCCTCATGTCTGTCCACAATCAGATTCTTGTACATAGATAGGGCCGATGCTACCATATTGGAACCGTCACCAATTGATGCCGGAACCACCACTGTTGTAGACTGAAATAGCAACAAAGACACAATTCAATTACATTTCATGTTAAACAATGAAAAACTTTAATGAACAACTGTATATGAGTAAATACCTTCCTAGCCATATTGTTAAAAGCTTGCACATACTCCTGAGCAACCTTAAGCGTTGCAGCCTGTAAATCCCCAAAGAATGATTAAACAACTATAAACAGTAAATTTGTCGCGTAGTGCAGAAAATAGAACAAGCACAATACATTTTGGCCCCCGTATTCTTGAATGGCTTTAGCAACGGCACGTATGGCATCGGCTTCACCTACAGCAATGACACGTTTCGCTTCGGCTTGACCTGCATACTCAAAAGCTTAGTGATCAACCAAAATTATAAAGACAATAATTTCAAGTAAGATAGTCTGTTAACCTGTTGCTCGGTTGATGGCATCTATCTTCGCAGCTTCTGAAGTTAATATCACAGCTTGTCTTTTTCCTGTTACAGTCAAATGTCACTTACAAAGTTGGGAATGGGTTTTAAAGATTAGGAATAAAAGAACAATTCTCCTGTTGCAGATAAATGAAGAATGCATTCTGCAGTATCAAAAAAACTGTCTGCAAGTTTCCTAGTTTCTTTTCAATATCCCACAAGAATCAAACAACTCAAAACGATGGAGCTGTCAATAGCAGTATGTTTGATCAGCCACAAACCTCGATATTGTTTGACAAATCAAGTGAAGTTATCTATTCTACACATGCCCAACCAAAGCAAGTACATTAATCAAATTGGGTCAGTCATGGTGAAAAGGATTACTTGAGAAGCAATTTAAACATTGAAAAAGAATTTAAGACCGAGAGGACTACTAAACCACTTACATTTCCATGGAGTCACATTTTTGGGTTCACTATGAAGCTGAAATTTCAACAAAAACACCCCCACCAACCAACACAAACACTCCAAAAAAATTGATATGGTATAAGTATTGCTATTACTTAAAATTTCTACAAGAACACCCCCACCATTCGTCGCAAAAAAGTTGATAATGGTAAGTATTACTACCCAGCAGTTGTGAAAGGGATAGGAATCAAGAAAATAGTCGTGTCAAAAATGATTTGCAAGAGCGATGTTGGCCTGTGAAGTTGGAAGTACAACCTCTCTTTTTCAAATAAACCTTTCATTTTTTTGGCCTAGTCAGACAGATGCTAATTAGAAATAAAATGATGATGATATGACAAAATCAAAAACTGACAGCAATTCAGGAAGTCAATGCACAAAACACTTAACACACATGATACAATGCAGGAAAAACCTATATGCTGAGAAAATTTCCCAAGTAGCAAAAGATGCCAGAATACGTCGCTTGAACTGTCATCCGGTGTCCGACACGGGTGTCTACCTAAGTGTCGGACTCAGCTAATTTTTCAAACTTCGCATGTTCAGAGCTTACAATGAAATGTTTGGTATCCTGTTTCCAACACGGGTTTTGGGGAGAAATAGAGAGTCTAAGCAATGCAGATGTTCCTTTGCATAATAAGAGTAAGATCTATATGGTCTGTGCTCTAGGTCTTCACAGTCTTCTCCCATTAGGAGTCTTTAAGTTTATTTGCTTACACGAAGAAAAGGGAGAGAGCCCCTGGGATTCACTATCACGTCTGCGTTAACTCAATGCATTTTGTAACCAGCAGGTTTAACTTTCGTTTCCACAAAAATAATAGTCTCACTCAAAAAATAAACTTTAATTTGCATGCAGAAGTCCACAGTCAGATACTATGCAAACTAAAGGGAATACTTCCTGCATAACTAGCATTGTCTCACTTCCAGCAGTATGCCTTCACAAGGATAAATACGAGAAATTACACGTGAAACATAAGTGGAAATAAAAATAAGTAGTCAAATTATCAAGGATATGTAAGTAAGAACAAGAGTCTATTTGAAGAAGAAAGATACTTAGAAGTGACAGCCCAATCAATCACAGTATTTTGTAGGCGGCCCAAATATAACTAGTATTTGTGTTTACGGCTTAATAACAAGGTGATGACTTTGAAAAATATAGCTGTGAAACGGCTCTAATTACTAGTTTCAGCACCAGGGAAAACACGTGGTAGAATATAACTGAAGCTTCATCAAAACAAGGTTAGATAACTCCAACAACCCACACATGATACTTAACTTTAACATTAAGCTAATACTTACATAGACTTTAGTAACCTACAGCAAAGTGGAAATTGAATTGCAAAGTAAAGAACTAATAAGGAAACAAGAAACAGGCCTCATGAGCGACAGGGAGAAAGCAGTGACAAACCTTCTGCCTCGATAATTTCAGCTCTTTTCTTCCTTTCTGCCTCAGCTTGCATAACCATACTTTCTCTTATTCCAGGAGGTGGAATGATATCCCCTGTATACATAAATATAAGTCCAAGCTATATGTGGTCTAAAGAAAACACAGAATGAACAATGAAGAACCAAACATACTACTTTCAAGTTCAAGATGATGAGCTTACTTATCTCATATCGACGACATATGAGACCCCATTGTGAAGCAACATCATTGATAGCTTCCTGTAAAATTAAAGAAGCGTATAATCAAGTAATAGCAGAAGTATATCAAGGCTAACTAATAGGCCAATAAGAGGTCAGGGTAACAGCACTAAAAATAAAAAGGCAATAGGGAGTTTACAACTTATTGAGAAAATGGATAGCAATTGTTTGTGAAAGAAAATAAAGAGTTTATCTCAAAAAAAATTAAAGAGTTAAATAGGGTTAAACCCAGGGGCGATAACATTGGCCAATCAAGTTGCAGCATAGCAGCTTTGACATACAACGCACAAAATCATCAAAGTAATTCCACAGATCGAGCTCTTAGATGGACGTTCAAAGCATAGATCACAAGTGAAAAGGATATGTACCACAATGTTAGCATTCAAAGTGTCTCTCTCCATAAAGGTCTTATCCAGTGGCATTTTCCCGATCGCACTTCGCATCACTGTTTGTGCCAACTGAACAACTGCATACATGACGTTATCATTGCCATATGAAGCCTTCTCTGCATCTAAAACCTACAAGTTCACATTCTAAACCTGAGAAACATGCAATAATCACGAATCAATCATGAAAATATCAAAAGGGAAGTAGTCGAGAGTACGAAAATACCTTGACAAAGAGAACACCATTCACTCTGATGCTAACATTATCAGTTGTAACGGCAGGCTGCTCTGGGATTTCGATGGTCTGTTCTTTCAGTGAGTGTATATAGGCTATACGGTCGATAACTGGTACCAACAAATGCAGACCTGCTTCAAGAACTTTACTGAACTTGCCAAATCGCTCAATCACATACGCTTCTTGTTGTGGCACAAACCGAATCCCCCAATTCACACCAGTCTTCCGCATATATCTATCAAAATCACCATAAGCATAAGAGGAGTTATATCTCCAAAATATCAACAAATCAAAAACTACAGAACACTCAAAAGTCAAACCCCTGGATCCTCTTATCTTATCACTGGATCATCATACATAATATTCTAGCCACCGAAGATGTGAAGTCTAAAGAAAACAAGACGAAAGAGAATCTGATCACATTTTTTTAGTTGATTGAGCACAATGCACAGATGTACCAAAAAGGTGGATGTGATTCTTAGAATGGTGTTCGCTTGCAAAACCCCACATACTCTATCACAGCAGTGTAAGAAGCAAAGTCAAAGCATAAATTGAAAAGAGCCTAATCACACACTCGAAATAATTGAACACATTACACACATAGCAACAGCAAAAAAACAACGCAATAATCCCCAAAAAAAGGCTACATGGCTACACACAAACTAAACTCACTCAAACAAACTAAATCAAGCAACAACACCAACGATCCCCACTACAATGAATAATTATCCATAAAAACTACAAGAAGAATAATATTTCAGGAAATTAGGCTACTTTGTAAACTTATTCAGAGTTCTACAAGGTGACGATTAGTTGCGATGCGGCGAAATTAGCCACATAACAGAATTCTAGGTCAAAATAGTCAAACAACTCAACAACAACCAAAGCACACTAAATCAGCAAGTCAGCAACAACACAAATAATAAATCCAATAACACCAAAGATTACTCTACATTACAAAATCTAGGTAAAAAAAAATCGGACAACTCAACAAGAAACTAAAATCAACAAAAAAAGTATGCCTCTCAAAATAATCAAGGTGACGACTAGTTGCGAAGTGCCGAAAACTAGGCCAGATTACAAATCCCTTGTTCAAACAACTCATAACGAACTAAACTCGCTCAAACATACTAAAACAAGCAACAACACGAACAACCACCACAACAATCCCCAAAATTAATCCACATTGCAAAATTTAGCTAAAAAAACAATCGAACAAACTCAACAACAAACTAAATCACTCAAACAAACCCAAATTTTTACTTGTCATCAAGCTCAAGGTGACGAAAGTAACGAAGTGCCGAAAACTACGCTGGACAACAGAATTTTAAGTAATATTCATCAAGCAACTCAATGACAAACTCATCTCACTAAAACCAGCAACATCCACAACAATAACCGCAATAATCCCCAACATTACGCTACATTCCAAAATTTAGGTAAGAAACCATCAAACAAGCTCAACAACAAACTAAATTCACAAAAACAAGCAATAACAACAACAATCACCTTAATACCACCGACAATTAGTCTACATGCAAGATTTTGGTCAATAATAATCAAACAAACTCCACAACAAACAAAACATTAAGGCTCTCATAAAAATGAAGGTGACGATTAATTAGGACACGCCAAAAATAGACCGGACAACAAAATTCCAGGTAGAAATCACTTAAATAATTCAATAACAAACTAATCTCACTAAACAACTCGAGAAATTATGCTTCCATCAAGCTTAAGGTGACAATAAGTAGCGAAGTGCCGAAAACTACATTGTATAACCAAATTCTATGTAATAATCAGCAAACAGCTCAATAACAAACTAATCTCACTAAAACATGCAATATACAGCAATAAATCACCGAAATAACCCCAAAATTACGCTACATTTCCAAAATTATGTCAAAAACAATAAAACAAACAAAACATTAAGGTTCTCATAAGAATCAAGGTGACGATTATTGTGAAGCGCCGCAAGTAGGCCAGATAACAAAATTCTAAGTAATAATCATCAAGCAACTAAACAACGAACAAATCTCACTAAAACAAGCAATTTTCAGCAACATTCACCGAAATAACCCCAAAATTATGTCAAAAACAAAATTACAAACCAAAATAACAAGAAATTAGGTTTTTCATCAAGCTCAATGTGACGATTAATTGCGAAACGCCGAAAGTAGGCTGGATAACAAACTAATCTCACTAAACAAACAATTTTCACCAACAATCAGCCCAAAACTACGCTACATTACAAAATTCAGGTCAAAAACAAAAAAAAAAAAAAACTAAATAGCAATAGCTCTCATAAGGATCAAGGTGACGATCAATTGCGAAGCGCCAAGAGTAGGCCGGTTAACAAAATTCCAGGTAAAAATCACTTAAATAACTCAATACCAAACTAATCGCACTAAATTTGGATAACAAAATTCAAAATAATAATCATGAAGCAAGTGAATAACAAACTAATATCACGAAAACAAGCAATTTTCAGCAACAACCACCGCAATAACCCCAAAAATACGCTATATTTCCAAAATTATGTCAAAAACAATAAAACAAACAAAACATTAAACATCTCAAAAGAATCAAGGATCAAACAAATTCAAAATAATAATCATGAAGCAAGTGAATAACAAACTAATATCACGAAAACAAGCAATTTTCAGCAACAACCACCGCAATAACCCCAAAAATACGCTACATTTCGAAAATGATGTGAAAAACAATAAAAAAAAAAAGCAAAAGAAAAAAGAAACGAATTATACCGGTCATAAGGATCAAGGTGAGGATTAGTAGAAAAATAACGGCTGGACGACACAAGACCTTGCGCAAACTGATTATTGTTAGGGAGCAAGGAAGGCGGAGAAGTGGAAATAGAGCGAGCTGCGGACCCAAACACGGCGCTTCCGGCTCCTGGAGAGTAGTTCCCTGGCAGGTGGCGAAGAAGCGCCTTAGAGTCCATAGCCCCTCCACTCCTCCTTGCTAGTGTCGCCATCGACATTGTTGTTGGATTGATCCAAGGTCTGAAAATGGCGGAATTAATTATTAAACCCTATGAAAGAGAAAGAGAGAGAGTAAAACCCCAAAATGGTGATGATGATCAACTAGTTGAGTTTCCTCTTCTGCAAGTCACCACTATTTTTTTTTTGGAAAAATTGATGGGAATAATCCGAAGTTTGGGCGGTTCTTTTTTAATAGTCCCAACTTTGGATTATTCCTAGATAATCCCAACTTTGCCTCCCAAATTTGGGCTTATAGAGGGCATAAGAAAATTTACTTAGAAAAGAGTTGGTCTACTTTTATAATACAAAGTAGACGGTCTCTTCTAATAATTTGTGCTCATTTTATGTGTAGTTATATTAGATTTTCTTTTATGTATCCACGTGGTTTAAGCCAAAAGTCGAAGTACCTGTATGATTTTTTGGGTTTAACCCTAAATGTGAAGAGTCTAAGGTAGTTATAGGCCTTGTTTGGCAATTAGTTGTTGGATGGAATTGTCGGCTTGTTTGACCGGCTGGAATAAGTCCGTTGTATTGATCGGCTGAAATGATTGGCTGTTTTCGTTGGCTGAATGAAAATTGTTTGGTAAAATTCGCTGGAATTAGTTGGCTTTTTAGTTATAAAGTGGATCCAAAAGCCAATAGAAAAAACTGCTAAGAGCAGCTTCTTGAAAACTGGCTTTTAAGCCAATTACAAAAGTCATTTACCAAACACTTTTGTTGGCTTGTTTAACTAATAAAAAGCCAAAAGCAATCAGATAAGCCCATTTACCAAACATGACCGTAATGTTATTTGGATTATTCACACCAAAATATGTACTCTTATTACATACGGAGGTTAATTACAATGTTATTGTCGTTAGATTAGTTAAGAATGGAGTGATTACTTTTATAATAAAAGTAGATGGTCTTTTTATAATAATTTGTGATAATCTAATAAATGTTTTCATTTTACTATAAATTACCGTGTTGATAAAAATGACTGCTTCTATCAATCCGTGACTACCCGCCGGCCAAAATTTGATTTGAAAAAGCAAGACGATGAACAAAATAAAACCAAATTGAAGTCCAAATTGTTCGACTTTGGTATGACGTCCTTCTAACGTGGATGTGTAGTTTTTAGTTAGGAACGTTACATACCATCCTTTAACAATTAACGTGCTTTCACACAACTTCTTTTGTTTGCACACATAGACATACATTTCTAGTACTCCCCTTGTCCTACTAAGTTCTCAAAAATTTCAAAAAGTTATAAAGAGAAATTTGAAAAATGTTGAGAATTGGAGCAACATATTTTTCCATAATGTGGTATTGTATGTTTCATTTTTAAATAATCTGTACGACTTCATAGCCATTGATCCAGGCTTGATTGTAACTAGTCCCGCAAACTGGCTCAAATGACGGCAGATATGATAAGCATGATTCATTTTGCAAGCATGCATCAAATAATGGTTTACTATTTGTAGGTTTTAAACCTCTCAAGCTTTAGAACAAAGAGAAAATCTAGATAATTGTACGAAATATTTGGTTCAATACTGGAAATTAATATGCTAGGAGCTAGTAATATGTGACAAAATTAGGTAGAGATCAAAAGAGTCGGAACATAGTATGTTATCGAAAAAGGCCATCCATCATCATTGGCTTTTGGTTTTCTCAGATATCATTTTCTTGTATAAGGTAAGGGCCTGAGTCACCATGCTGGACGGATTGTCAATGGACGAAGGAAGCAGGATCGTGGTGGACTGCAACAACAACAGACATGACAAATTAGTACATAATATATGATACATTTTATGGACGCAAATTATCTTGGTCTTAGACGAGGCTTCGTGTTATAAAACAATTAAGGATGCGCAATTGATTGAGACTAGAGATTCATACCTCCTTAGCCAACTTCTCAAAAGCTGACACGTATGCCTTACCAATATGTAGACTTGCTGCCTGTAAATACCCAAAAACATTGATGAGAGATAGGAGCATAATCATATACGGAGTACCATTGATAAGGAAAATAATGGAAGGACTAAAACTAACCTCTTGACCTCCATCTTTAATCAGGGCTTCGCCAACAAGATTGAGGGACTCTCCAACAGCCTTGGCTTTTATAAGTATAACATTGGCTTCTGCCTCACTCTTTATAAGCAGAGCTTCTGCGTCAGCCTTACTCCTTACAAGAGTAGCTTCTCCGGCACCTACAATTTTGGATCAGCCGATACAATATGTCATGAGTAGGAACTATATGTCTAATGAAAAAGTAAAGGTTATGTTGGGCAGAATGTAATCACCATGGGAATGTTAAGTCTAGCTACCATCTAGTAGAAATAAGGCTGGAAGCTTAAGAGGGACGTACAGGATGTTTTTCAGACTACTCATGACGAAGACGACCATCTAACTGACACCCTACCAACTTATAGTAAACAATGTCACTGAAACCATAAACGAATTCAGCTAAAATTTGATAAGTCTGCATCAGTAGGATCAAAGTCCAAGCATCGTGTATGTAGCAAGGCATTATTCTACCGAAGGATGTATATGCAATAGAGATCAGACATACCTTGTGCTTTTAATATGGCATCAGTCTTTGCAGCTTCCGCTTTCAGTATAATAGCTTGTCTTCGCCCTAATCATGACAAATGACAATCTCATTTAGAAGCTTCTTAGGCTCTAGTTGAACAGGATATCTAACTATCTAAGTTATAAGCTAGTCTAGAAACCCATCATTATAAGATGGCGTCCAAATTAGGTACCACCCCGAGGTGCCATCTCATTATCCAAAAGGCATTAACATACCTTCAGCTTCAATGATTTCTGCTCTTTTCTTCCTTTCTGCTTCAGCTTGCATTTCCATACTTTCTCTGATACCCCGAGGTGGAATTATGTCCCCTTACAAGTTTTTAATGAAACGCAAACAAAGTCATGCAATTAGCTACTAGCAATCAGTAGAATGTACAACCAATTTGAAATATCTTCAAACCAAGAGGAATATAGCTTACTGATCTCATATCGACGACATGTCAGACCCCATTGTCCGGCAACACGATTGATCGCTTCCTGAATAATACAGACTCTAATAATTAGTCTTTTGGTCATACTCGCACAGATGCTGTAAGTACAAAGGAGTAAAAGCAGAAACTTACGACAATATTTGCATTTAAGGTCTCTCGTTCCATGAAGGTCTTATCAAGTGGCATTTTTCCGATGCAACTACGCATCACAGTTTGGGCCAATTGAGTTACTGCAAAAATTGGATTGTCACTGCAATAAGATGCCTTCTCCGGATCATGAACCTACAAAATGTCCATCATACTAAATATAAGTTATGATGCTCGGACTCTTTATTTATCTTCAAGTAATCAAATCAAATACTTTACACAAAGACGAGGGTACATATACTTTTTTTTTTTAAATAGTACATATACTTGCTAGACACTTCATTTTAAGCCAAAAAACATGCAAAAAATTGAAAAATAGCCGATTCTGATACTCGGACACGCACCGATTCTGATACTTCGTAGCATATAACAGTATAACGCATGAAGACCAAAGAGGAGTAACAATTAATAAAGGTAAATCATTATGTACCTTAGTAAAGAGAACACCATTGACTCGAATGCTGACATTGTCTGTTGTAACTGCAGGTTGCTCAGGGATCTCAATACATTGTTCCTTCAGCGAGTGTACGTATGCTATTTGGTCCACAATCGGTACAAGCAGACGGCAACCAGGATCAAGAACTTTAGTGAATTTTCCAAAACGTTCAATCACATATGCTTCCTGCTGAGGTACAAAATTGATCCCCAAGTTTATTGCTTTCCTCCTTCGATATCTATTGTGGAAATCCATTCAAAATCAGCATCCCAAATTAGAACATGTTAATAATATTACGAGGAACTATATAACAACACATTAATTTGCAAATTTTGTTTGAGACCATTTATTTATTAAGTTAAAATTAGATCAACTGAAGTAAAGTAGTTATCTTTTGCCGAAATTTTTATAATTTTGATAAAAACAAAGTGATTGTTCTAACACAACTTGTGACATGGTTAAAATTATACTGACTTTTCTAATTTTTTGTTATATGCTAGACATATCTCATTCTCACTTCCCATATGAATGTGTATGTTTCATTTAGTTAGAAATCTTCAGTGTGCTTGTTTTCGGCTTAGCCTAATTACAATACGATGGTCTTAGACCACCTAGTGATTTCTCCAATAAAACAAGCCATACAATTCAAGTACTCATGCTGGTCATATTCATAGCATAGCATATTAACAACTCTTGATCATAATGAGAACATTGTGATATTATGATTTATGAACGAATGCAAGGACTTCAAAGACTATAGCATTGCCATTAAGTTATACACCATGGAATCACACAGCATTATGCATGTTACAACTTACAAGCCTTTACTAATGTTTAACATATTGAATAAAAATGTATACCATAAACAAAGATGCAAACTTTTGAATCAAATCAACATATTTTTCGTTCTGTCGTTCAACACAAAAATTACCACACAGTAAGATTAACAACAAAAACAACTGTGCACCAATGTGTTTTTAATATTATGTTTTGTAACAAACTACTGTATCAAACGAAGACAACCCAATAATAGAACAAGCAAATTATAAATAAAAAAACGTACACGAGAACCTGTGTATGTAATCCTCGTATTTCAAAAAAAAAGCACAAAAAAAAATCGTAGCAAATGTAAAATAATAGAAACCCAGTTAAGAACAAGAAGCCACAAACAAAAACACAACCTTTGAATCGAAATCAACATAATTTATTCATTCATGCATAACAAAAATAACTAGATATAGTTAACTTTACAGAAAAACAACCATATTGACATTAACAAAAGTAAACAAGTGTATACTTCGTATATAAGTACCTATTAGCAATATCCGGTTCAGTACTAGAGTTAAACGATCTAGATAAACCAGCATGAGAAAGAGGACGTAAAGAGTTAGGTAAAAGGGTTTGTTTGGAAAGAATGGGAGATTGCCCGAGGATTGTGTGACAAGAAGTTGTAATATTTCTTGCATTATTCAGAGAACCAAACAGGGTTTTTGCTGCTGATGTAGTACTACTGTTCTTGAGAGTGCTTAATCTTCCGAGCGACATTGTTGAGATTTTTACTAGGTCTTATGATGTCTCTTTGTACAACCCTAGTAACAGAGAAAATATGGTGCTAAGAACTTGTATTGGTGATAAAATGAGTGTATAAATATAAGCCAAAGAGTTCATTCGAAGGGTTTCTTTTTGAGCAAGCCATGTTAGATAAGATACTACATGCCGTACGAATGTACGAGTTCTTCCCACCAAAAAAAAAAAAAAGAAAAACGAATGTACGAGTTCTTAGGGTTCATTGGTGATTAGTCATATGTTACGTTTATCTAGTCACACTTGGATATTAGATTAGAGAGTTTCAAAGTTGTCACTTTTTGATTTAATGTGTTGATTTTTGTTTTCTTTGTATATTGGGGCAATTAATGTTATAGGAGAAGGAGTGTGAGGATGTGAAAAAATGGGACACCTTCTAGGCCGGTGAAATACGCAAATTTGTGATTAGGGTTAACCTTTGATTAAAACTAAATCGTCTATTTTACTAACTTTTGATTGGGTATAATTGTCTTATGATTGATGGGGCATATTGAACTTTAAGGTTCCGGAACAGGAGTAAGTTTTTAACTCACAATAATGAAAGTGCACCCTAAAACCTTAACCCGGTTCTATCATAAGAACGTTTTACTTAATTTTTGTTTGATAGTTACAAGGCGACTTTTAATATTTTGGTTTCAAAAGAATATGGAAACTATGGTTCTAGGATAGTATATATGATGTAGTGAGCTTTTAAGGTATTTAATTTGTGGTTAACTTCCCACTTACGAATCCCTATAACTCTTGAAACTCACCCCATCATATCTTATGATGTGGCGGAACTTACCCAAAAAAATTATAGGGGTGAAGAATTGAACCTTAGATTAGTTTATAAGTTAAAACAATTACCAATAAGCCATCATTATTTTATGATGTGGTGGAACTTGTCCAAAAAATTTGCAGGGGCCAACACTTGAACCTTAGATCACTAGTTTATAGGTTAAAACAATAACCAATAAGCCGGTTAGGGCCAATTTTAGAAATACAAGGCAATTTGTATGTAACTTTGAAAATCCAAGATGAGCCCAAGGCCCTTTTTACACAAGGAAGACCCGCCTTTGTATGATCCTTATACTTGAATATTTGCCATCTAGAAAATGGAGTATGAGTATTACTATTTTTTAGGTTTTTTTTTGTTTGTTCAGTTTTGTAGGAATAGGAGTATTATTTTTATTTTTTTTTAATTGGCATGAAGCCAGTCAATTACTCATTAAGCAAACCATCAGATACAAGGACATCAATCAAACTGGGAGGGGGAACATCGATCCAAAACATGTTCCCTAAGACCCAAGATGGGAAGTGAGCCAACACGAGAATAGGAGTATTATTGATGAGCTTAAATTGATGTCATGACTAAATGTTTAGATTTGTAACAGGGTTGTGGCCACATTTCTTTTCCCTTGGGGATTGGGGGGGGGGGGGGGGATGTAGGGGTGTAGTGTGTTTTTAAGCAATACGTAGTACGAGTACCTTTTATGTTGCATTCAGTAACAACTTAGGTTAATCCTTGATAAGTAGCTGCATAGTTTCAGCAAAAAAAAATAATAAAATAAAATAAGTAGCTCCATTTGGCATGTAATTTCCATCTTTAAAAAGCAAATTGATATTGATAAGCATTATATATTAAGGCTAGTAGGCACCCCCCTGAGTTATCCATTGAAAAAAGACCCAAACTTACATATTTATTTTCATTAA
>CAAKMY010036488.1:0-19025 GCA_901111285.1 Corrigiola litoralis
TATCTTTTTACCAATGGGTTCTCTTTCTCACTCTTTCTTCATTCCTCGTGTGTTTACTTATATCCATACACCATAGTTGCACCTGTCTTTCCCTCAACCCCTTCCCTTCCTTCTTTTACTCTCCCCTTTTCCCATCTATGGTTCATATGGATTTATTATATCATTTCTAGGTGTTTCGATTTGCTCTCCATGCCTGCTCTCTATCTCTTACTATTTCCTCTCTATGCATGCTTTGTATTTCTTACTCTTAAGTCAATTTTTTTTAAGGTATCTCTAAATGCAACGCCATAGTTGCACACCCACCTCCTTTCTCTTACCTCCCAACATTTTTTTTTTCTTTTCACACACATTATCTCTTTCTCTACCTCTCTATAATAAGTTTCTCTCTTAATCCATTAATTATCTCTTCCATTTCCCTTTTATCCAAACACTATAATTGCATCCCTTTTTCCCTTCCGTTTTACCCTCATCTTTTCCCTTCCTTTTTACCCTCACCCTCATCTTTACCTATCCAAATAAATTGTTTTATAAAGAGTTGATTTCTAGGTGCTACTCTTTTCTCTACACGCGTTCTCTCCCCCTCCCCCTCCCTCCCCCCCTTCTCTCTCTCTCTCTCTCTCTCTCTCTTAATTGACAATATTTCTTTCTTCATATTGTCCTCTATCCTACTATCCATGCATCCCCCTCTCTCTTCTATACATACACTACACAGATGCACCGTCTTTGCATGTAATGCAAATTAAAAACATTGCTCCCCTTGTTGTCTAGAGAACTTCTTTGCCACTGTCGAAGCTCATAAAGTGTAAACTACTTATTAGCTGTTATTAAAAAAAAAAGATAAAAAACAAGGTTCGACAATGGCAAACTTATACTAAAATCATCAGGATCAAAATCCAAACAGAGAACGTCGAGCAAATGCAACCAGAAATGATACCTTTGAAAACATTGTGCACTCCCGAGCAATGTGCCCTTCTTCCCCACACATGAAGCGTGAACTGGGTAATCCTCTATAGTCTTATAATAGAAATCAAACAATGTTCAATTATCAACCAATCAAACCTCAACAGTTGATAAACTACATATTGATATATGTTTTTAAAAAAAAAAAAAATAAATAACAATCAAATAACTAAGGTCTTTAAAAATAGACATGGTATCAGAAACTAAAATATTCATGAGATATTTTGAAGTTAACGTGTTCTCCAAATACATCAAAAGTATTTCCCTAATATGCACAAAATGGCACAATATATATTGAAGTTAACATGTTAAGCTATTACTAATTCCTACCCATGTAATTTTTTAGACACATGCGTCCCAATAGAATTGCCGTGTTTGCTTTTGGCAAAAAGATCAAAAAGGGTGATGAAGGGTCATATATGCAAGCTGTTCACATTTCGTTGAGATTAGCCTCTACGATCTCACATGCTCTTTTTAATAGACAAATATAAGTAATTAGGTGGAGGAAGAAGAGAGAAGGAGCTTTGCAATTTAAATTCCTGTCCACTTTCCTAAAATGCATTGTCTTAGTCCAAAAATTGGTTTCAATTAAATTTAGTAGGGGAACAAAGCTTTTGCTAGCAAACTGAAGATCATTCCAGTGCAGAAGAATAAATTGACTATGTCACAGTATGGGCTTCCGAAAACCCTTGGTACCTCATTGTTCACCAAAATGTCTAGATTTTAAATTTACAAAGGAGTCTTCAATCAGAACAACCTCTTAATATTTTTACTACATCATCATTACCATTACCCCTTTCTTACAAAGAGGATCTCACCTAAGTGGGGTAAGTGGGGGTTGTTGTAGGCAACCTTTCCCTTCCCCTCTATATATCAAAAGAGGATATTTCCAATTAAACCTTGAGTTAAAATCCTCTAAAATACATTTGCTCCAAACATAAAGGGATATATGAGTCATTTTGATTCAGTCCAATATATTCCGTATCCAAAAATCATAAGATCTTTGGCTCCATCAGAACTGGACAAAAATAACGTCAACATTTTTTACTATTTGTTGGTAAAAATTCGGAAAATTAAACAGGCACTATTTTAGTCGCGGAGTTACCCTTACGTTGTACCACCTACTCCGTAATACTTATTGCATGGAAAGGGGGGAGAATGCAACATTTGTGGAGAGTCAAGAGACGATGCTCATTATAAGTACTGTTAAAGCAAAAAAGCACCAATAGCCGGATTGTTCACCATAATAAGAAACAGAAGCACATTTCACCGACATTTTATTTAATTCACTGGTCAATCAAAATCCAACGGTTGCTCAACAATTAACTATTATGTGGTATAATCCATTCCACAAAACAAAATTTACAAGCAAGATTAACTCACATAGCAGTCTTTCCTTTCTATTTGGTAGCGAGCTTCCCTCAAATATGCAATGTTGTCTCTCACTTGCTCTGTACAATATTCAAGAACCTTTAGAAAGAAACTTGTCATACTACTTTCTGCAGGAAACACACAAGAAAATGAGGAGTAACGATTGAACCACAACAGCGCAAAAGCTTTCAATACAATAACATGATTTAGTCTTTAATACTGATATATTATTTCTATTATACAAAAAGTTTCCGCAGCTCTCCAGAGACATACATATTACAGACCAAAAGTTTTTGAAGAAACGGCTCATACAAGAATAAATGAAAGGTAAAAAACGCACATCGTCTCTCCTTCTTGAATATCACGACGTACAAAGAGGCCCCACCCATGCATAGCAGATTTACCAAAGGAAACTTAATCATTTTTAGTTCTCTGCACTCATAACAAATGCTATATATTAGAAATTTAGAATCAAGCGCGCAGAGAAAAACAATAACGACCAAAGAGTGTAGTCCTTACATGCTGTAAATGTTAGAGCCGCTCTCTGAATGTTGAAAACATCTTAGGCTCCTCCACTTCCAAAAAAAATAAGAAGAAATAAGTATTATTGTCGCTAGTTTTATATAGTTAAAATAATAAAGCGCACACAAATGGCAGTTCACAGTAGATAGATAACTCACTCAGAATGCATTCAAGCCTTCTATTTCTCGTAAAGAATGATGGCAAGGGCCCCTGACTCGGTGGGCAACATATTCTTCTCCAGTCCTCTAATGAACAGAGAAAAGACAACATAAGTAAACCATAGAGTTCTACAGAAATACTAACAGGAAAAATGAGCTTCCTAAGCACTAAGCATACTCAGATTTAGAGTGCTTGTATTTTACTTGCTCAATTGTAGAAATATTATTTAGAAAATAGAAATTGATCAGAGTAATTGCTCAATTTTTACTTTGTGTTAACGAAACTCTGCATATCTTAAACTCGTATAATTAACAATAGGATATGGGTGAAGAAAATATAGAGTTCGGCCTTAACCAACTACAAGGTAAAGGAAGAGTGTATTAGAGGAGGGCTTGAAAGAAATGAAGAACCGTGACATGAACAACAACCAAAGAGAAAATATTTAGATCAATTATTAGTTGCTATTTCTCCAATCGGATGCTAAAACATAAGAAAGCCCTTACTTGCGTGCGCAATTCCAAATATAGACTTGAAAGCAGCGTATTGCTTCCATTATATGGCAAAAATGCATCACAAATAAAACATACATAATGTAATGAATAACATTTCAAAACTGAAAGTTTGTTTGACTTAAGTACTAAAAAGTTAAACACTACGAATACCCATATGTACACACTTGTAATAAGATTGAGCATAGTCCACTTGTCCCCCTCTCCTCCTCCCCTCTCCTCCCGTAAAATTTAAGTCAAATTACATGACGATAAATGCACCGAAACTCTATGCCCCTTCCTCATATAAAACTATAAACCAACATCCACCACATTTACACATGTACACTATGCCAAAGGTGAAGTTCTAATAATATAGACACATACTACTCAAATAACAGGTTCATAATATATTAACAAAGTGTGAGTTCAAACCACATAAAGATGCAAAATAGTGCAACAAACCCACAACAAAGCATAAAAAAGCAAGCAATAAGACATATTTTGTCACTTTAACCCAAATAAACCACAAATCCAACAAATAGGAATAGTAACTTCTTTAGTGGCTTTTATAATAGGTATAGATAAGTCCATACCAAAGAATCTTTGTTGAAACGATCACTAGAGCATTCTAGTGAAGTTTTAATGAAATTGTAAGTAACTTTGACAATATATTTATGCCTAAACTAATTATAGTAATGATTTCTAAATCCGAGGACTATACCATTGTTTCAAAGTAATCCTTGGTGGATTTAATGTGAGAAAGCATTTTACCATAAAGAGATTTATAAAGTGATTTATTCAAGTTTGGCGCTTTTGTATGATGTGATTGAAGGTTGTTTCCAGTAAAGTTAAGTTACAAAGTCTCATTATATTTTTGAGCATATGGATATGCTTAAATGAATTTGATTTAAATAAAAATGGTTGAACTTGGATTTAAAGTGGTTTGTAAGCTTAAAATGACAAAGTGTCGATTTTGACTATTTTAAAGAGGTAAACTCAACTTGTATACTTTATGGACCTATTTAAGTCCTATATGGATTGTTTTGCCATGCATCTTATTATTGTTTTGCCATGAGTTTATTTTAAAGGAAAGGGTTTTGAAAAGAGTTTTAATGGAGTTGGTGTAGCTTTTATGAACTTTTATGGAGTATTTTTATTACAAAGGTTTTTGGGTTTTAAATGAGAAAATGGAGATTATGTTTTGAAAAAAATATAAAAAAGGGATTATCTTTTCATGGATTCGACTATGTTGGTGTTTATAAAGGATTATGTAAAGTCGAATCATTTTGTGTTTAAGGCTATTTCTAAAAGGTGTTAATTTATGATTTGCCATTGTGTCATTGAAATATATGATTTGCCAAATGAATTCGAATTTAAGAAAAGGAGTTGGACAAAGTTTTAAGCATTAAAATGATGTTAAAATTAAAGACCACTAGTGAGAGCTAGTGTGATTTGGTGGACTTTTGGTCAAAATTTATTGGACAAGTATGTTATAAATATTTCAAATGATAAAATAAGAATTAGGGATTTATGAAATCTATTTTATCATAATTTATAATGATATAAGATTCAAGGGTATATTTTGGTTTAAAAAGGAATTTACAAGTATGTTGTATCGATTTTGGTGAACTTGTATTTAAGTGGAGAAAATGATATTTGGAGTGATGCTTTTTATCGTAATTATTATTGAACTTATAAGTATATGATTTCAAAGGGAATTAGGATTGCATAAGTATTTGAGTGGAGGTTTAAAATTAATTTGCAAGCACAAAATGGCTAAATGGTGTTTTTGAACTATTTTGATATTTCGGAATAAAGTCATAATTTTTGTGGACCTATACTAGTCCAAAACTTATGAAAATTGTTGTGGATGACCTTGGTGCTGTTATGGACCTATCTACCAATATTATACCAAACAGAATTATTATAAATTATGTAAAAATTGCACAATAAAACTGGTCAAGTATTGTGTATATGTCAAATGTGATTGAGTGTGCATGCATTGTGATAATTGTTGAGCTAACTGGGTACACTTTGTCGAATAAGATGATTATGATGACCCTTAAGACTAGTTAGGATGATAACTAATGTGTTATAGTTTAGTCGACGAGGAGTCAAAGAATAACTTTTGTTTTCTATACTTTAGTTGACTTGACAAAGTCATGAAAGGGGTAAAAGGGTAATTGTGAGTAGATTTTGTTTAAATGATGTGAAAGAGATTCGATTAAGACTTTTACCAAATGGTGATGACATGCCGAAGATATCCGAAAAGTGTCGGCCAACTACAGATGTTGGTCTAAATTGTAGGTAGCTGTGTATGGGAACATGGTTACTCAGGTATGAGCTGATACGCCTTAAATTATTTGGGATAATATCCGTGATCAGGTTTAGAGGGTGGTGGAAGGCTCTTAGCGTCAAGACTAAGAAAAAGAAGGAGTAGAGTTCTAGTCTTCTTTCCTCACAACCATCGGTTCGATGAGCAAAGGGCTTCTATAGTAAACGGGCAATACTATACGAAGCAGCAAGGTCCGCTCCCATTTAGAGATTGTCAATATTACATTTGACTATTGTTTAGTTATTGTCAAAGCGTAGGTTGACAATGGGGACCATAGGAAATTGAATCAAATACCCTTTAATCAGATGACTCAAGGTCATATTTGGTGAGCATGGAATTTGGCCAGGCCATTAGTCTACATTTGTATGACTAAGGATTGCTTGATGACGACATCACATCAAGATGAGTTTAAGATAATTATGGGTTAATCCATGGTGAGCTATGTCCGGTGGACAAAGGGCTACATGCGCGAGAGAATGAGTAGGACTTGCGCGATTGCAAGATGGTATTGTAAGACTATAATTTATCGAGAATTGAAAAGAACGCGGGATAGTGATATGTGGCATCATGGAAAGGCGAGTGTGTGCGTGTGAAATGAGATAAACATGTGTATATTAACTCATGATACATATGACTTGAGATGTTTTGCAATGTGTATATGTGTGTGTATGCATGTTGTGCCGAATTGATTGGTTCATTTATGTGAGTTCTATTAGTAATATATGTGCTAAGTCAAATGTGTAGAAATATATATGAACGAAAATGACTAGTCTTGAGTATACAAGGGTATTAATGAATTGTAGTTTAATATATGGATGATTGTGTATATGTGTGGATGTCCTGGAGTTTAGTTACTCAATATTTGTTGATTAGTTGCTATATTTGTGTTTGTGTATTTCGTCCCTTTCTCTTCTTGGTGGATCTGCTATGAATCATTGGAATATTTGGTTCCAAATGGTGAGCAATTTCACATTTGGTCAGGTTGAACAAGATGGAATTTGAAGAACCCAAGGTGAGAAGAAGGAAGTCAAAACTGAAGAAGAGATGTATTTATATTTGTGATGTAGATTGATTGTGAGTATGTAGTGAAGGACTTTGTAATTATTAGTCATTGAGACTGGACATTTCGGACATTTTGAAGTTTATATGTATAAAATTTTTGATTGCATTCAGTTGTTTATTTTTTGAGATTAGCCTGACATGTGCCGGAGATAGACAAGTGCGGCGGTAACGAGCCGAGTTGGCATTTGAGGTTTCCGCTGTAATACTAAATTATTTGAATGCAGGTTGGGATTGATATGTATAAAAAAAAGGGCCGAAGTTAAGGCAAATATTTTATTGTTAATTATGTTTATTAATGGAATTAAGGACTTAAGTAAGGAGGTTAAATTTGGGGCGTTACATAAGTGTTTGGCTTCCCTTGTCCACGTAGAGTCTCTTGTTGGACAATGGTTATGTGTTTGGTTTGCCTTATGAGGGTAGAAGGACTTAAGTAAGGAGTTTAAATCTGGGGCGTTACACACAAATGACTTGTGGAAGTTTGTGTGTTTAGTTTAGGCTTTGTGGAGGCATAATTTGTATGATTATTTGATACGGTCCCACACATACCCTGGGGCTTCGATATACTTGTTGTCATTTGTGTGTGTGGATTTTGCAGGATCATAACGATAAGGATAAGGAACTCAAAGACGTCAGCTATGTTTTTAAGTATGTTGTTGGGTAAATTCCCCCACCTCCACCGCCCCGTCCCTTGTAGTCTTGTTGAGTTCTTTATTACAGTACCTATTTGGTCTACACTTTAACCTTCGTTTTATGAACTCGATCAAAGTGGGGGCTTCGTAGACACTGTAATTGGTCGCTAGTTAATTGTATCATGTGATTAGACAATGATCTTACCATGACAATTTGATACAATTCCTCATATTTGCCTTAACGCTTGTTCGAATATTCTCTTTAATATATGAAATGGTGTTCGAGGCCTATTTAAGTCCGCTTAGCAAAGATGGACTCGTCTCTAGGGTTTCAGATGCAAACTAAGGTAGTGACCTTTACCGGGGCCTTAATATAAAAGCCTCAACGCAATTGGTCTAAATGTTATGGTGATAGAAATGTGCCCAAAGTGTTAATTTATGTATCTCGGGGGGTATTTGTAGCATTACGCGTAGCACACGAAACGATGTTTTAAAAATCAAAAACGCTTAAATTCATGTTAAAGTACAAAATCTGTATTGGCGGTACGAATTTAGGATCGGCGCGGAACAAGAAAGGACAACATGGTTGTACAAAGACAAATGACGATACAAAAAATCCGTATCGCCGGTATAGACGATACAAAATTCGTACAAGTAAGGAAAGTTATACTGACATTGCTGTTTTTATACCGCCTGTTTTTTTTTTCATGCTTATTTTGCCAATGACGTGCCTAGGTTCACATGCCTATATAAAGAGACCTGTTTTCATTCGAAAAATAATAAGTTCTACACACAATTCTTGAAAACTTCTCTTCTTTAAATCTCTCTCTTTATACTCTATGTCTCTCTCTTTTAAATTATTTTAAGGTGTATCGAAAGTTAGTGTTGGTTTGTGAAGGAAGGCAAGTAAAACTATGGGTATTGTTCAATTAAAACAAAAAAAAGCTAAATCAAACTTGTTCAAAGTTAAAGAAGGATTTCAAAAAATTTGTCATCATATGGGTTTTCGGGAGTAAATTTCCCATCAAAAATGTATTTGTTGCCGGTGATGACGCTCGTCATGGTCGTTGGTGAAGGGTGTTGGTGGAATTGTTGGGATGGTGCTCCAATTGTGGTTTTTGCTACCTACCAATCTTTGGGGAGAGATAGCGTCGCTAGAGGTCGGCGACTCCACGCTACGCCGTCAATGCTCGCCGGAATGACATGGTAGACACGCAGCCCACTAAAGGCGAAAAAGAGATAGAGCAAGGCGAGCGGACACTTTCCTGGGCTTTGGCTGCGGTAGGTCGGAGTCAGTTGACTACCACATTGGAGTGATTGAAGGGAAGGTGGCTCTTCATAGCCCACCCAAAAACAGATGGAAGAGAGTGAATTTCAGAGTGAATTTCAGAGATATAAATTAGGCAACTCTTTGAGTTTGTGGGAGGTGGGTGAAAGAGGGGATGAGTGGGCGGGGTTGGTGGGGCCATGGTGGTGGGGGTCTTCACAGTGATGGGCGGTAGTGGAGTTGTGGGAAGGAGAGGAAAGAGAGGGACGGAGGAGGAAAAGCATGGTCATTTCCCCATGTTAATACCAAAACTAAAATTTAGCCCCGACATTGTCTGAGTTCTCTATTTTCTCTTCATCAGATTATGACCGTTTATAGTTTTTATTTCGTTAAACAATTTTGTAATTTATTTACAATGAATTAATTATACTTTTTTTTTATCATTATGGTTGGAATTGAATGGCTAGTGTAAGCAGGGCCGTCTCGGTGATTTTGGGAGCCCCGTGCAAAACTGTAAAATGGAGCCCTAAAATGAAACAAATATTATATTTATAAACGAAAAGAGAAAAACAAAAGAGCCTTAAGCTGACAAACCCACTAAAACATTAGTGTTATACGATAGAATTGAACATGCAATTATTAACCTCTTACTTGAGTATTAAACTGTTTTTCACTAAGCTACAAATATAACTAGTATCAATTTAGCACTTAATACTGTAAATACTAATCAAAAATTTGGGGCCCTTTAAAATTGGGGGCCCTGTGCGGAGGATCTCACCACACATCCTTATAGCCGCCTCTGAGTGTAAGCCAAGTTGTAATTTTTCAATGAGTTTTACATACGATGACATTGGCATGCTCACATGACGCAACACCATGGTTAAAACACCTTTTAATAAATATACTAGTATTTGGCCCTGTGAAATTCACGGGGTCGTTTCATAATAAGTTTTTCGTAAATTTTGTTGTTGTATTTTTAGGTTATTATTGTTTCACATTTTGCTTTTTGGTATTTTTTGCAACAGAAGTTGAGTAGTGTGGTCTTTATTATGCTAATTTATATGTATAGTTTTGGTTTAATATCATTGTAGAAGAATGAAATTTGAAAGGAGTAATATGGTTAATGTTATTTATACATATTAGTTGTTTTTTGAGTTAATAATAAATAGCTCTGTCATTATGACTGAAATAAATGATAATAAAACATGATGTTATGTGTGCTAAGTTGGCGATGACGTGACAATAATGTGGCGTTACAGGTGACATGCTCCTGGGCTTGCAACGCCTTTAAATAAATATTTTTTTGGTTTTCACCATCCGGTTGAGTCCGGATTCGAGCCGGGTAGGACCACTAGGGCGGCAAAGCTCTCCCTCTGAGTTTTAACACTGCTGCATTCCCAGGGTCTCGAACCTGAGACCTCTGGTTAAATTAGAACAACTCCGTACCAGTTGATCTAAGTGCCTTTTAATAGATATAGTATAGATAGTATAGATAGATAGTTAGATAGTATAGAACTATAGATAGATATACTTTTCAAAGTTCAATAAGATGTAAGTGTAAACTTTAAAACCAATTGAGTACTTAACTCCAGTAAAGGAAAAGACAAAGACAATATCTTGTGAATAAACACAAGGTGAGTTGGGTGTCTACCCTTTTTTTTTGTCGCCATTGTTCTTATAGATTCAAGTTGAGTATTATTGAAAGTTGATCAATGCCGAAAAAGACATTAAAACAGGGGGCTAGGCGGCCAACCGTTTAAGAACATACAGGATGAATTGGAATACTGCAAGTAGAGTGCAATTTTGAAAGAGTTTGAATATTCCACCTTCGATTTTTATGCTACCCAGCAGTACATTGTTAATAATTGCTTACAATTCAATGCTGTATTATTTGCTTTCATTCGGTTGAAAGTCTTTGACTATTCTACCTAACAGAGGACTTGACTTACACTTTTCTAGCAAAAAGAGGACTATGAAGGGCTATGCTGACAAACATTTTCCTTGAAGAGTTTGTTGATTATATACGTAAGGTGTTCTCTCTCTCTAAAATGTACTCCAAAAACATCATTAGCACAAATTCTCTCTCTAAAATTATTTTAATTTGCATGGCCTTTGTTTATCCCTGTAAAGCCTACATTGCAGGAGAAACCGAAGCTAAGGCCCTCCTCACTTGGAAACAAAGCTTCAATAACCAATCCATGTTCTCATCCTGGGTCTTACCAGCAAATGTCAATTCTTCATCCAATATGAGCCCTTGCAAATGGTTCAGAATTGCATGCGACAGTGAAGGAAGAGTCACTAACATAACATTGCCCTACTTAAAATTGGTAGGTACACTCGAGACCTTGGACTTCCCTTCATTTCCACACTTGATTCGCCTAGACCTCACGCACAACAGCTTCAATGGTATAATCCCTCCAAGCATAGGCATGACTTATAAACTACAATACCTTGACCTCTCCACAAATAACCTTAGTAGTACACTTCCTCATTCTCTTTCCAACTTGACACAAGTTGTGGAGCTTAACCTCTCCGGAAACAATCTGACTGGCCAGATAGATTCGAGTTTGTTTCCCGACGGAACAGGAGAAGGCAAAACGGGTCTCATTAGTATCAGAAGGTTTTTTCTTCAGGATACTAATCTGCAGGGTTCAATCCCCTCCACTATAGGAAATTGCAAACACCTTTCCTTTATTGCTTTTGATAGAAGTCAGTTTTCAGGTCATATTCCTGCCTCTTTGGCCAACCTGAGCGAGTTGACCGGCCTACGTTTAACTGACAATCATTTCAGTGGACCAATCCCACACGTTGTTGGTAGACTTAGCAAGTTAACTGACTTGCGCCTGTTTATGAATAATCTTTCTGGTCATATACCTCAAGAAATAAGCAACCTTTCATCCTTGGCTGCTCTTCACTTGGATCTAAACAACTTCGTAGGATCGTTACCCCCGCAAGTCTGTGAGGGAGGAAAGCTTGTCAACTTTACTGCCACTTACAATAGCTTTACAGGTCCAATACCAATAAGCCTAAAGAATTGCCCAAACTTGTTCCGAGTGCGCCTACGAAATAACCAACTCACTGGAGACCTTGACCGGGCTTTCGGAGTGTATCCCAGCTTGCACTACATTGATTTGAGTTACAACCAACTAGGAGGGGAACTATCCTTGAGCTGGGGTAGATCCCGAAACTTGTCTGCTTTACTAATAGCTGGAAACTCAGTTGGCGGTAACATTCCAGACAGCATTTTCCAGTTGCCGAACTTGGCTATTCTAGACCTCTCCTCAAACAGGCTACAAGGAAACATACCCACAGAAGTCGGACGCAGCTCAAACCTGCAGGAACTGCATTTGCAGAATAACATGCTTACGGGGGAAATCCCACTGCAGGTCGGAGACCTGGTGAAACTGCAGAAGTTGGATCTTTCTGACAATAACTTCAGTGGACAAATTCCACATGAACTCTGCAAGTGCTCCAATCTGCTGCTCTTGAACTTGAGCAATAACTGGTTAACAGGCCAAATTTCAGATGAGATTGGAGAGTTAACTTACCTACAGGAGTTTCTGGACTTCAGCCATAACTCAATCAACAAAGAGATACCACCGCAGTTTGCCCAGCTTATAAGGCTTCAGAACTTGAACCTTTCATATAACAATTTGACGGGCCCTATTCCTGCATCTATAGCCTCAATGACCAGCTTACTAACTGTCGATTTCTCACATAATGAATTGGAGGGCTCACTGCCTGAGAGCACCACCTTCTCTTTATTTCCTTTGCAAGCATTTTCTGACAATAAGGGCCTGTGTGGTGACATCAAGGGCATGATACCTTGCTGTAGTAATACACATATTTCTCCGTGTCGAGCAAGAGGGAGACGAAAAAAACTCATCGCTGTGGCTGCTTCTTTATCAAGTATCCTACCTTTTCTTCTTCTTTTAACCTGCAGCATAGTCCTTTGGAAAAGGCACAGGCTGACAAAACGCAAAGAGCAGCAAGCACACAATTTCACAAGATCAGAAAGCAAACTCAAGATATTGAACTTTGACGGTAAACTATTGTATAGGGACATAATTCAGGCAACCGAAAACTTTGACAGTATTTACTGTATCGGATTTGGAGCGTCTGGTAAAGTTTACAAAGCAAAGCTTCCCAATGGCCAGGTATTAGCGGTTAAGAAGCTAAATTCCGGGACAATAGAGAAGGAAGCTCTAACGGTCAAGAGTTTTCTTAGCGAGGTAACAGCATTGACGGAGATTCGACATAGGAACATTGTCAAGTTCTATGGTTTCTGTTTCCATGATAACATGGCCTTCTTGGTGTGTGACTATATGGAAAAGGGAAGCTTGGCCAATATTTTAAGAAGCACTGAAGAAGCAAGAGTTCTAGACTGGAACAGAAGAGTAAAAATCATCAAGGGTGTAGCTAGTGCTTTGGCGTACATGCATCATAGTTGCACAGCACCTGTTGTTCACCGCGACATATCAAGTAAAAACATCTTGTTGTCCTCTGAATTTGAGGCTCATGTCTCAGACTTTGGCACCGCCAAATTCCTATATGCAGATTCCTCAAATTGGACCGTGGTCGCTGGAACATACGGCTATATTGCCCCAGGTAAATATTTTATCCAGTAACCTGCTATAAATATGCATCTGTCCCCAGTAATGTGATATACTAATATATTTATTTTCACAGAATTGGCTTACACGATGGCAGTTACTGAAAAATGTGATGTATACAGCTTTGGAATTCTAGTGTTTGAAGTTTTCATGGGGACACATCCACGAGAGCTAATTGCTAGGCTAAGTTCTGGCCTACCTGAAAACCAGATAAAAGTACAACTCAAAGATGTACTGGACTCTCGTTTGGTATATCCGACGGGTCAAGAGCTCGTAAAGCAGCTGGAGTTTGTCCTAGAAATAGCCATCTTGTGCCTAAATGAAGATCCCTCCTCTAGGCCTACCATGAATTACGTATCACAGATATTGGACATTATATGCGGCAACGAGTACCAGATAGCTATTGACGAGTAGCGGTAGCACTTGGGATTTCATAAACTGCTCCGAGCATGAGATAACTTACTTGTCCGTTTTCTCTGTGCACACTGTATTTTATTCTAATTGATTTTCAAGTGTAGTGTCTTTAACAAACTCAGAGCTGAATGCAAAAGCTCATTCGTTCAACTTTCAAGCTGCCTACTTCCACAAACGACGAAGAGAAGAAAACAAGGCTTAATCGCACAAGAATCAACCACATAAGGAGTCTCTTCGATTAACTCTCAAGATCACCAATACTCATGAAACAAGAGTAAAGTGGTTCATTAAGTAATCTGATCAACAATTTTCTAAATAATTAGATGGTTAAATCTTACAAATTTATGCTAGTACCCTGATACCTGCAGCAAATCCTAGTCCATCAGAGCAGAAACTTTACACTGTCAGATGCTTATATAAATAAGCTAGATATACGAAAAAAGTCAAGAGTGTGCCTAATTTGTGATACCGACCTCACACTGATAATTGAACATCATAGGGCTGTAGTAACTAGTAGTCCATATTACATAATTGATGAGATTGTTCCATGTTTCCTCCATTCCCAGCCTGCAAAGAGTGGAACAAGAGTAGAAAATAATAAACCAAAAGGCCAATGAACTAAGAAAATGAAGCAGAACAAAGGACAACATTCCTCGCAAGAAGCAAAGAGCAACAGTTAAGTACAACCAAGATAATAGCTAACAATTATATGCTTGCGAATCAGCATTTAGCCAGTTCTTCCCTTCACGAGTCACAGTTCTCAATTTCTTGGATCCAAAACCTCTAATTGTGATAGGTACTGGGATCAAAGGGCACGCAAAGAGGAAAAGCATCCGAGCATTGATGAATCCACTCATATCAATGTGTGAAAGAGGATACTTCATGCAACAAAAAAGGGAAAGCGACATTATAGCTATCTTCACACTAAAATAACCATCTGGACCATTCATTTGAACATACCTGAAATTCCGCTCACTTTAAGCTGGAATCGGCCAAAATCTTAAAAAAAGATTTCTCCTGTAAAACATAAGGATGGTTTAGCGAATAATACAAGTGAACACATTCCAACAAACACTGAAAAGGGTTGAGAGACCCAGAAATTTAGCGTTTCTTGCTAAAATAATACAACAGGAAGTTATGATCCTATGTTGCTGGAAGGAACATAGAATGTTACCTCCGTAATCAAGAATATACTGACGATAGAGAATACTCTTTCCACATAGATAAGAATTTGTTAGTGGTATTTCTCTATTTTAACTCCTCCGTAGTATCTTATGATGAGAAGGCTTAACATATAATTTCTCCGTCATTTGATCTGGCTTCTATTCATTATTGAGTAGAGTTTAACTGCGCATTGACAAATGCCAATATATCCTTCTGCAACCAATTACATACTTAAGAATCAATAGTCTTAAAGAAGATTGATGAGAATTCAACACGGCAGATCTCCTATGTAGAAGCATTCTAACTAACACATTCTCCTAAGTCGAGTCCAAGTTGGACAAAAGCAATGCATTTCTATCATGGGAAAGAGATTTCATCATTAATTTGATTTTCGAACCTTAATATGGGAATGCTATATTTTTTAGTTAAAGAATATAAACTGAGATCGTATGGAGCCTCTCACAACAGCAAAACCAAAGATCTTAGTATGGATGCGAACAAATACTAACATCGGAGCCTTAATCCCAAATTGATTTGGGGTCAGCTAACATGATTCTATAATAAGAACATGAGGTAAAACTAACGTATAACAGAATAGAAATCCATCATAACTAGTCGTATTTCACTAGAACAAATGCCCTCATGCTCATCAGTTATATTAACTCAAATCTCAACATTATGAACCCAAGAAACACTGTAAACAACCAAATATGGCCTGAGGATCAAGATTACTTACCACAGCTGACATGGACTGCCATTTGATTTAGCATCCTCAAAGAGGTGGTTCAAAATACCATGAAACAAATATAAGAGACAGCAGAAGCAATAGGACAAGGAAAGGCATAAAGTACCCAATAGAATCAAAACTAACTTGCAGATATCCTGCATTCGCGTAATTAGGTTGTTTCTTCATGTCCTTCCTACAGTGGCAGGGAAAAAATACATCTTTGCATGAAATAAGGCTGGTTATAAACACACAGAGGAGCAAGTTGCTAGGAAGTATGATATATTTGCTAGAAGATACTTACACAAAGATGGTGAAAGGACGTTGGGGCCGGGACTGCGAGACCTTCTGCTTCTTACCTTTAAAGAAGGGAAAACAAGGGAGCAACAGTTAGAATTATGTTATTCACAAGAGAAAACTAGAGATGAGGGTTGAGGGATAATGATTGGATACAACAAATCATCTGTTGGACTTGGCAGGCATTGAAAAATGAAATACCCAGGAAATACAAGACTCAAACAAAACTACATAAGTAAATACCGCGAAGTGCCTCTTCTTGATCAGAATCAGGGGCTAGATCGAAGCTTTGAACGGTGTGGTCTCTGTCTTCAAAAGACTGCCCTTCCTTAGGCCCATGACTAAGAACCTTTGCACGGTACACTTTAAGTTCGTCATCTTGGTCTGCAATAGCCTTGAATGTAATGAAGAATATATTAAGTTCGTCATCTTGGAGACCGAGAATTGGAGGTCGACATTCCCTTGCTTTCCAGCATCACACAATCTACCACGTTCCTATATAAGGAACAAAACAATAAACACAAAGTCTTCAGGAACTGTACCTCAACGTGCATGCAGCACAACCCAGAAAGAAACACGTGCGTGGCCCACTACTGAAGCACTAATGTAAGTAAAAAAACTGTAGGTTGACATGGTCTCAGATTCGAGGTACTGTAGAAGCCACAACGTAGACATGCAGTCACATTCTAAGTGAGATTAGACATTCAAAAACAGTCCCAAAACAGGGGACTATCTAAGACTTACCCCTAATGCGTAAATCTTAGACGGGTACGTATCTAGCCTTATGATGCATAATTTCATAGTTAAATAACTCAAATATAAATTGGCATTGCTCAAACAATCCACGTACAATTCAATAAGATCATAACTTATAATAACGAGCATGCAATCAGCCCATCGAGCAAATAAATGTGATCAACAATTTAACACGAGCAATAGAGCATATAGCCGTATCGATACGTAAAAAAGGTATTGGTTGCTATTTGCTATTGATGAAAATTAATCAACCACGAGGAAGACTGGAACAGTGTAGACAAACCGAATAAGAGAAGTTGAGTGCTGCCTAAAAGGCTAAACAAAATAGAATAGGCGTCAAAAGACCTCTCCGATGGTTGTATGTACGGATGGCAATCCCGCCGCACCCATTGGATATTTGGATATCCGATTTACCCCAAATTAAATGAATCGGATATAAGTGACAGTTTATGAGTGAATTTGGGGTGGGAAATGAGCATGGGTGAATTTCAGGTCGGATATGGGTGAGGTGTTTCACCCATCTATTCACTCGTTGGATACCCAACTCGATATTATATAAACAAAAAATAAATTAAATAAGAAAATTTAACCCGAGTGACAAGTGAGTGAGTGACAACCAAACGACCAAACCCATAGTCCAACGTTGTAACGTACATTTATTATCAAAGTACCAATCTACCATACTACCATACGTTCCTAAATCAATTTCAAAGCTAAAGCTCACTATTTCACCACTTCGTGAGTACTCACGCCGACAAACCTTTTAAGTCACATCACCAAATTTTCCGGTCACTCACCTCTCTACAACACCAAATTCTAAAAATGTAATTTAATGGAATCGACTTGAGGTTTATTTTTATATAAATAAGAAAAATCTTGGTATTTTTATTTGGATATCTATTGGGCACCCGTTCCACCTGGTTCACCCGGTGGATATGGATATGTGTAGACACCCCAATGTGTCACATTGTCATATGCCTAGTGATAACTAAACTAAGTAGTGTGCTTAGGCAAGCTATTTTTCCGAACATAGACTAATCTAAGACATCTCGAGTTAAAATCCATTCATTTCCACAAATACACTTTATCTCCCATTATGGTTAAAATATGGCTAAATAGACCCGACAATATATTCAAACGAGTGCGCAACAGCCGAACACAAATTCTCCTCATACGAAATAACTTATATAAATTAGGAAAAATTACAAAAAAAATATCTTTTTATGTTCTTTTTTTACAATTTAATATCTTTTATGTTGATTGTTAAAATAAGTGCCTTATATGAGCAAAGTCATAGGAAATCCGTACCTTTGAGTGAAATGAGGCATTTTATTCCAATTTTGCCCTCATAAATTTTGTTTTCCTCCCCCTTTTCCCCTCTCCCTTCGAAGCTCACCCCGTCCCTTACCCCATATACTCCCCCACCTCCCCAAAACACGAAAACCACCACCTCCTACCCACCCTCACCCCTTTTGTTTTCCGACGAAACCCACTAAAGGTTGTCGCTTCCCAACCTTGTGTTCTCTCTTTTGGTTTCTAACTTTTAGTGGGGTTTTGTGAATTAATTGGGATGATTTGGGGTTTTGGGGAGGTGGGGGTGGGTATAGCGCTGGTGGGCAATCCGAGGGTGGGGGTAGCAGGTGCTTCAGAGTTCAAACGGTATGGTAGCGGGTAGACGCAGGGGTGATGGTGGTGGTGGTGATTCCGGCAGTATTGGATGTTGGACCTATTAAGATGAGTGGTGGTGTAATACGAGGGTTGTGTTTGAATAGGGGTGGTGAAATGGGGATAATTTGTATTGGAAGAAGGGTGGGTAGATGGTTGATGAATATGGTGGATTGTGTTGAAAGGGGGTGGGTAGTGGTGGAAGGGGCAATGGTGGTTGTAGAAGGTGTGGGGGTGGTGGTGAAATGGGAAAATTAGTAAAAGAGATTTTTTGAGGGTAAATTGTCAAAACTCAACAGGTCAAACCTATTAAGTTGCTTTTGGTACGGATTAGTAAAAAAAAAAAAAAGGATATTTCCTTTTGTCACCCTGAGCTTTTACGTTTTTCTTATATTGTCCCTATGTTTTGCCGACTTTTTTATGTCACCCTGAGGTCTTCTTTTTTGGTCTTTATTGGGTTTTATTGGATGGAAAACTAACACGTTATGTTTAGCTTTTATCTAAATGATTATTGTTTAGAAATGAAAGCTAATGTACATCAAATTAAAAAAAAGTTAATGAAAGTTAACCCAAAACCCCACCCCCCCCCCCACCCC